>QRDG01001465.1:0-134524 GCA_012064385.1 Puccinellia tenuiflora | reverse complement strand
AGGAGCGGTGGCGGCGCTGGCCGTCCGGGGAGCGAGACGTTCGGCGCGAGAAATGCCGGCCATGGCTGTGTCGAGGTTGAAGATGTGCCTCAGCCCCCTACCTGGTGCGCCAAATGTCGGAGATCTGTCCTAGGAACTGGGTGTCAGGGGGCAACCCCCCGGATGGGGTCAAGATGACGAGGTACAAGTAGAACCGGAGTTGACCGGGTCGACAATAACTGACATACCATACCGGCATACTGGAAGTCGACCGGGTTAAGGCTAAACCGACATACCCGTATGTCGAACCATACAAGTTGTGAGTCGGATCCTTCTTTGTTCTTCTTGTGTGCAGGAAAGGAGAAACCGAGTCAGGAGTCTATCTCGGAGAGCAGTCAAGGCTCATGTCTTGTCCCTAAAATCATGGGGCAGGCGTCTTGACACTGGCACGATGGGACACGCTGCCTACTCCTTGACTCGGTGGTCACGGTATGGGGAGTCAGGCATCCATGCTGCTGACCGATGCAGTACCATGGAGCAGTGCACAGGAGTTGATGGATTAGACATGCCACGCAGGCATGACGGAAGCAGTCAGAGGCCCAGGCGTGGCCACAGTGCTGCCTACGCTAGCACAAACGTCAGCCCTAACTTGTGCCCTGGGTTTCCCTATATAAGGAGCACCAGGGATTCCTTTTACAAGGACCACTCAGACCACGCCTCACCAGACTCGGGACGCTGCTCCATTGAACGCTAGTGCCACTCCGAGACTCGGTTTAGTGCCCTCAGTCCTTAGTTCTTCCATACAGCTCAAGGAGTGTTGTGTAGCTCAAGTGTAATCCATCATATATAGATCAGACAAGCAGGAGTAGGGGTTTCATCTCCTCACGAGAGCCCTGAACCTGGGTAAATCGGTGTGTGTTTGTGTCTTTCCATGTGCGTCTCTACACGCACCTACCCTCCCCGGTACCTCCAGCGTCCATCGGCCCCAAGATAAGCCTACCTATGGCATCTGTTTGTGTACCACCACGACAGTTGGCGCCCACCGTGGGGTCAGCAGCGGCGCTGGCTGGTGTGTTCATCCGGACGGGCTCCTTCATCGCGTCGGGCGAGCGCGTGCTTAGTGGCCTTGTCCACAGATTCGGCACGCTCAACGTCGTCGTCGACAATGCCGGCTGTTTCGGCAGCAGGCCGCTACCCCAGAACGGGTGCCTCATCGAGTTCGGCTCGCTCACCGTCTACGTCGCCACCGAGGTCCCGTGCCGGTTTCCCGAAAGGGTGCAGGTGGCTGCGGATCCTCCCGCAGTCTGCGCAGCTCGCGGCCGGCGTACCGCTCGCCCCGCTAGCTGTGCAGAGGTCATGATGACTGCTCCGGTCACCGGTCCGGAGTAGCCGCAGCTGGAGAGGCCGAGGTCAGCAACAGGTCTACCCGGACGGCACGCCCGCCGCTGGAGAGGCCGGAGAACCGCACGGTGCAGGCCAGTACATTGCGTGTGCCGGTGACGCCGAGTCCTCTTCAGGACGTAATCGAGAAGCTGGCAACCCCAGTGGCTCCGAGTGCAGATGCTGTTCTGGCTCAGGCGGAGCTGGATCAGCAGCGCAAGGACATACTCGAGGAGGCTCTAGAGGTGGCCCGAGTCAGGCAAGAGTTTGACATCTCTCTCCGTGAGTATAACAAGGCTCATGGTTTTACTCCAGTAGCAAATCCTGTTAGTCGCATAGATGAGGTGCACAACCGAGGTAGAAACCTCAATGCCGAGATAGCTAGAGATGGTAGAGCCAGATCTAGTAGAACTGTTAGCCATGTGTCGGCAGATAAGCCGAAGTACAGCACCCCCGCCAAGAATCTTAGGGCTGCAGAGGCAGCTGCAGCCGAGTTACCAAACTTATCCGGAGATGCTCGTCGTAGGCAGCAGGACCGAGTCAACGAGCTAGTGGCTATTGCCAACCGCCAGAATGAAGCATTCTGGAATGCTAACCCGGATGTAGGTGGGTCTCGGTATCTTCACTCGAATGGTGGTGCCGGGGCAGTGTCCAAGGGACAGGCCTCTTCGCCATATGTCGGCGGAAGCCGTGGCCAGAGTGTAAACTCTGGTAAGAACAAACAGCTGCAGGCGTATGATCTGGTATATGCCGGAAAGCAGATAGCTGGTCAAGGTCAACCCGTTCAGGGAGCACCAGGACCCGTTCAGGGCAGGCAAGGTGTCAGCCAGGTTAACCCGGCAAATCCGGGTCAGCCTCCTCGGTATCCGGTACCCAATCCACCTCGGCAACGACAGGGTGCCGGGTATGCCGAGCAGGCCGCCGACCGATACGATGATGGTTACTCAGCCATGGAGCGGGCCGGGTACACAAGATTAAGGGATCTGGCGACCGAGGGTGCACTCGGTGCTAGGCTGGGAGCACGCCAGCTGCCGTCACATGACGTCCGCAACAAGCTTGACAGAATATATCTGTCTGAGCTCCTGGAGGAGCAAGGCCCACCGGGTCCAGCATGTTTTGGACCCCGAATCATGAAGCAGGCACCGGTGCCGAATTTTCAACTTCCCTAGGGTGGCAAGACATATGATGGTAGTACCAAGCCAGAGGACTGGCTGACAGATTATGTCACCGCGGTGCATATCGCTGGTGGCAGTCGTCGATGGGCTGTGCGGTATGTACCGCAAATGTTGGAGGGTCCAGCCCGGATCTGGCTGAACAACTTGGAGGAGAACAACATTGATTGCTGGCTTGACTTCTCTGATGCTTTAGTCAGCAACTTCTCCAGCACGTACAAGAGGCCGAATCGTCCTCAGCAGCTGTCCATGTGTCGGCAGAGGGAAGAAGAGACGGACCGGGAGTACGTTACCCGGTGGAGCACAATCCGCAACTCCTGTGAAGGGGTGATCGAGTCGCAAGCCATCGCATGGTTTGCACAAGGGTGCCGACATGGCTCCATGCTTTGGCAGAGACTCCAGAGGGAGATGCCGGCCACCTTGGCCGAAACAATGGCAATAGCAGACAGCTACGCCCTTGGTGATCCGACACAGCCTTTACTGGCTCAGGTTGACTCGGGCAGGAGGTACCCTGCGCAAGACCGAGACAGATTAGGCCGGCGTAGCGATCGCTCGGATAACCGAAATAAGAGAAGAGATGACCGGCCGGATTACCGGTACGGGTCAAACCAGGTCGCAGCTGTAGACCAAGATCAAGTGGGTGCCGGCAGCAGCCAGCGCCAGAAAAACGATGGTCCCTCATGGGTCCAAAACTCGGAAGGAAAGAGGCCGTGGAACGGTGAGAAGAAGCCGTGGAACGGCGAGAGGAAGCCGTGGAATGCAGACAAGAAACAATGGGATGACTTGGAAAGATACACTTACGAGAAAATGCTGGATGGCCCTGTAGCTTTCACACCAAGCACCCCAGCAGACCGGCACAACACACTACCCGGAACTGCAGTTGGTACCAGCGCAAGCCGGTAGCTGCCTGTCCGACATCCAGACCTGCACCTCTCACCGGTGCAAATACTGAGCCTCTGAACACCCGGCAGAAGCCGGAGAATGTCAACCAGGTGGCCAACGACAACAACAACAACATCAACTACAACAACAGCAACGCTGGCCCGAGTCGGCGGAATGAGTACCGAGAGCCCCACCAGAGCTACATGGTCTTTGTGACCGAGCCAACGGACAAACAGAGCCAGCACCGGCGCGCGATGGAGGTGAATGCGGTTATGCCGGCCGTGCCCAAATTCATGTACTGGTCTGAGGATGAGATCAGCTGGAGCATCAATGATCATCCCAGGGTCATGCCCAACCCGGGGGGTTATGCTTTAGTGGTGAATCCGACATTCGTCGGACCCAGCAGCAATGTCAGTTTCAGCCGGGTCCTAGTGGACAACGGGAGCAGCATCAACATCATGTACAAGGACACCATGGTCAAACTCGGAATTACCGAGAACATGATGCAGCCAAGCAGGACCACCTTCCATGGTATCGTGCCGGGTGTGTCGCATGCGCCCATGGGCACAGTCTGGGTAGATGTCGCATTTGGCGACAAAAGCAATTGCCGAACTGAGAGTCTGCTGTTCGAGGTCGTGGACCTCGAAAGTCCGTATCATGCCTTACTCGGAAGGCCAGCACTCGCCAAGTTCATGGCGTCCACTCATGTGGCCTACCTAAAAATGAAGATGCCGGGTCCGAATGGTGTCATCACTATCTCGGGTGACTACAAGCGCTCCATGGAGTGTGCCTCTGCCGGATCACTCCTGGCCGAGTCATTGGTGATCGCTGCAGAGAAGAGGAGAATCCACGAGGTGGTGGCTCTGGCCCAATCCGCTCAACTCGGTATGCCGAGTCCGGCTAACCCGCAGCAGACTGCAACCTTTCAGGCGGCGAAGGAGTCCAAGAAAGTCGGCGTTGACGAGTCTAACCCAGACCACACTGTCATCATCGGTGCCGGGTTGGACAGCAAATAGGAAAGCGAGCTCATCAACTTCCTCCGTGAGAATCGGGATATCTTTCGGGGACTAATGTCGGGGGGCAACCCCCAAATGGGGTTAAGATGACGAGGTACAAGTAGACCCGGAGTTGACCGGGTCGACAATAACCGACATACCATACCGGCATACTGGAAGTCGACCGGGTTAAGGCTAAACCGACATACCTGTATGTCGGACCATACAAGTTGTGAGTCGGATCCTTCTTTGTTCTTCTTGTGTGCAGGAAAGGAGAAACCGAGTCTGGAGTCTATCTCGGAGAGCAGTCAAGGCTCATGTCTTGTCCCTATAATCACGGGGCAGGCGTCCTGACACTGGCATGATGGGACACGCTGCCTACTCCTTGACTCGGTGGTCACGGTATGGGGAGTCAGGCCTCCATGCTGCTGACCGATGCAGTACCATGGAGCAGTGCACAGGAGTTGATGGATTAGACATGCCACACGGGCATGACGGAAGCAGTCAGAGGCCCAGGCGTGGCCACAGTGCTGCCTACGCCAACACAAACGTCAGCCCTAACTTGTGCCCTAGGTTTCCCTATATAAGGAGCACCAGGGGTTCCTTTTACGAAGACCATTCAGACCACGCCTCGCCAGACTCGGGACGCTGCTCCGTTGAACACTAGAGCCACTCCGAGACTCGGTTTAGTGCCCTCAGTCCTTAGTTCTTCCATACAGCTCAAGGAGCGTTGTGTAGCTCAAGTGTAATCCATCATATATAGATCAGACAAGCAGGAGTAGGGGTTTCATCTCCTCACGAGAGCCCTGAACCTGGGTAAATCGGTGTGTGTTTGTGTCTTTCCGTGTGCGTCTCTACACGCACCTACCCTCCCTGGTACCTGCAGCGTCCATCGGCCCCAAGATAAGCCTACCTATGGCATCTGTTTGTGTACCACCACGACACTGGGTGTGTCTCACTAGGTATCGAGTAAGGGGCTGAACACGGAATCAAACAACCCTCAACGTGCCTCGGCGACGGTGCTCGCCGAGATCGCTGTGGGACGACACTACAGAGATGAACACACGATGTTACCCAGGTTCAGGGCCTTCTTGGAGAGGTAAAACCCCTACGTCCTGCCTTTGTTGTATTGCACTACTTGTAGAGGTTACAGTACAAGGAGAGCTTCAGGAGCTCGAGGTGGCTAACAATGGCTATAGGTGTCCAACCCTAAAGACTGGATCTGGATCTCAGAACCCTAGAACTGGAGAGCCAAAGCCGAACTGAGATTCGAACCCTAGAACTCAAGAACTCAGAAACCAGAACCGAACGGAGAAGAACCGGGCACCTTGGAATCTTGGAACCCCTTGCCTGAACGTGCTCCCCCTCCTTTTATAGGTGTCCTGGACCTCTTCCCCCAAATATCTTGGCGGGAAGGGTTACCACATGGCGACGAAGGAGGAGGTCAGGTGCACGATAAAGGGAGAGTCCATGGACGCGGTCCATGGCAGGGAGCGGCGTCACCAAAGCTGGAAAAGCCACCGTCCAGCCAGGACGGTGGGCTGGCGCTGCAGGGGCTCGGGATGCGCCCCACGGTGACGTCGCCCTTGGAGTGTAGCGGCAGATGTCTCCTTATCACCGAAATGTCAATTCTTGTAGCTCCTTTGCTTGGTGCAGCCTCGTTTGACCGCTTTATACACGAGAATGGCAACTGCGGCGCGGTCGTCACCACGAGCTAGCGCGCCCGTGACTCTGTGGAGGGCGCCGAGCCCATGTGCGCTCTATCGCGGAGACAGAGCTTGCTTCGTGGGGAAGGAACCCCGCGAGGTCGGAGGCCTCGCCGAGCCTTTCGGCTTGATCCTTGGCAGAATCGCGGATGGCATCCGAGATGCCCTCTCGAGGAGAGGTCCCTTGCGAGGGGAAAACCCTCGCGAGGCTCGCCAGGCTTGGAGAGCCTGATCCTTAACGAAATCTTCTGAAGAGTGTCGTGGGCCCTGGCAGGCCGGCCCGTGGTACCCTGGTTTCCACTGTGCCGACAGTTTGGAATACAATGGACATCATATGGCTCCAATTGAGATAGCTACCCTAGCATTCTCATACCTTCTTGGAGATTTTGTGCTATCACATCGTGAGGATGTTCTGAGGAATTGCTTGCACATTGCACTCGCCTTTGCTTTGCCTCCAATGCACGTGTGTTGTGCTAACGGTGCTATGATTAACCTAGGACATGTTATCAATGATGTGCTCCTATATCATGCACACACATGTTTCGCTTGGTCTTTGTTGTGTGAAGGTACAAATGAGTGGATCGCCACCCACAACTTCATGGCACTAGATTGCGCATCAAAGGAATGTTGTCGTCATGATAAGGTGATTTACTTCTACTTAAGTGCCCATGTCATGAACTTCAAGAATTGGCTACTCTTTGAGTGTTGTTTCATCTTCTTTGTGAGCTCTCTAGGTTCAATGAAAGGCGAAAGAACATTGAAGAGCGGCCATACATTTGGCGTCAAGAAAAGCTCCATGGTGATTACTACTACATCAACGTCAAGCCATCTATCCCCTTCACATGCTGAGAACGTGCTAGCGTCGAGGACGACGCTTTCCGAAGGGGGGGGGGGAGATGATGTAGCCCCACATGTGAAGATGAGCAAGAAGAGGTCCAAGATGATGGAGAAGATCCCAAAAGATGGTCAAGGAGAGGAAGAAGGAGGCGGAGACAGGCTGGCCGGCCTCCAGCCCGGCCTAGGCCGGCCCCCGAGCCAGCCTCCCACCAGAGCCAGCCGGCCTCCCAGCCGGCCCGGGCCGGCCACCCACCAGTGCCCGCCGGCCTCCCAGCTGGCCACCCACCAGTGCTCGTCGGCCTCCCAGCCGGCCTAGGCCGGCCCCCAGGCCGGTCCCCCACCAGCGCCCGCCGGCCTAGGCCGGCCCCCAGGTCGGTCCCCCACCTGCGCCCGCCGGCCTAGCCCGGCCCGTAGGCCGGTCTCTCGCATCCTGCACTCGTTTTGTACTACGTCTATAAATAGCACTCACCTCTTTCCTTTCTAGGGCAGACTGAATTTGAGACTTGTGAGCTATGCTCCTCCTCCCTCGTTGCTAGGGTTCTTCTTTGAGGATGGATCTTGTTGTTGCTACTCTTTCACTGAGGTGTCTCTAGTAGTGCAAACCAATCTTTCACTGCGATGATTCTATTGGATCGGTGGACCGGCCGGTAAGAGCAATCGGTTTCATTAAGAGTAAGATTGGCTTTGACTCTTCGATCCAAAGGCTTCTCTCTTGAGGGTTGTTGTTGGGTGGAGATCTCTGCAGGTTTTGCTAGTTATCCTCTTTGTTTGCCTATGTTTTTCCCCCGATTCCCACCTTGTGTTCATCGTGTTCTTTGCGTTCATCCCCTTTTCCCCCTCAAATCCGTGAAGATCGGGCCAACCCCTACAGCATAGTGTGCGTTTCCCCCGCCTCTATTCCATCGCTTCCGTCCCTGCTCTATTGGTGAGGGATGCCTTCGAGGGGGAGGGAGTGAACTTTAGACGTTCTTTCGACCAGGCGCAGACTGCACACTGGGAGCGTCTGGTGGCCGATCGGGGGGGCAATGGCTCTCTAGGAGGGTCCGTACGTGATCCGGTGGGCCCTTGAACCATCAGGGAGGTTCTCGGTTTCGTCGATATACCATAAACTTGCTCTGGGAGCCTCGGTGGCACATTGTAGGGATGTTTGGTCGACAAGGCTGCCACTTAAAATAAAAATCTTTACTTGGCAGCTTGCATTGGAATGCCTCCCCATGTGTGCTCAGCTGGCTAAACGTCTCGACCAGAGGGACGGGATGTGTTCGCTTTGTGGTCAGGAGGAGGACGCGACTCATATCTTTTTTTTGTGTGCCTTAGCCAAGTTAGGGTGGAGTGTGGTGCATCGGTTGCTAGGATGCGGCTGGTGCCCGGCTAACTTTCCTCAATTTTTTGCTATTATTCACTCTCTCTTGGGGCAACACCTTACGTTCAGTTGGGTACTATTTGCTGCGATGTGTTGGGCCCTATGGACTACGTGTAACAAACTAACGATTGAATCAAGAGCCCATAAACATCCGGATGCCATTATATACAAAATGCTCATGTTCTTACAGGCATGGACAAAGCTGGCAAAGCAACAAGACAGGGAAAGGTTGTGCTCCCTCGCAGACGGACTTAGGTTGATCTAAAATTTCACTTGCTCCGAGCCGCATTGAAGCTGATGTGCCTCTAGCTCCCTCTGTAGTCCTTCCGGTGTGATGTGGGGTGCCGGCCCCGGTATCTCACTAGTATAGAACCCCACATCATAGCCGGCCCCAGGGCCTCACCTCAGCCGATTATTCCAACCGTCTCCCGCTCGGGGTCGCTAATGTGTCGCTCCATCAGAGCCGGTTCGAGGAAACTGGCTGTGATGAGGGAAAAACCTTTGACGGCTACAAATATCAACCGTCTCTAATACAAACATATTGGAGACGGTCACTGATGGTAGATATTGATAAGTTGGGTAGTGCCCCAAGCGAAGGTGGAATTGTAGCTAGTAGCAGTTTTCCCTCGTTTAACGAACCGAGGTTTATCGAACCAGTAGGACTTTGAAATCAACAACGAGGCGAATGTTGAAGATCTCTGGCGCTTGACCTTCAACAGACATGGACCTGCACACACTCAACCAAAATACTTTGCCCCCAACGGCGGAAAGGTTGTCAATCTTTCCGGTCTCGCAGAAAACAAAGCGGTTAATTGTATGATGAAATAGATAAAATATGAAAAGTGACCAGAGGAGTAATGATGATTAAAAGCAAGTAAATAAGGTTGTAAACAATGTAAAAAGATGGACCGGGGGCCATGGGTTCACTAGTGGAGTCTCTCAAGTAAATAAAATATGCATGTGATGGGTGAACGCACACGAACACGCTCACGAAGAACACAACTCACACACACACACACGGTTTTACCCAGGTTCGGGGCTCCCGTGAGGAGATAACACCCCTACTCCTGCCTGTCTACTTGATTTATAGGTGGATTACAACCTGCTTACAAGCCTGCTCCCTGAGCCGGATTGAAGAACAACACGATCTAGGCCTCCAACCGAGTCTCAGGAGCTCTCTCTAGCTCTATACGGACTATGAAAGGAATGCTCAAATGCGTATGCTCTAGGCAAGTATGCGTGCATGCGTCCCCGTAAGAGGAGCCCCTGGTGCTCCTTATAAAGGGAAGCCCAGGGCACAAGTTAGGGCTGACATCAGTGCTGGCGTAGTCCGGACTGTAGCCACGCCCGGTCCTCTGACCGCTTCCGTCACCGCGCCGTGGCACGTCCCATCTGTCTCCTCCAACACACTGCTCCCTGGTACCGCTTCGGTCAGCGGCATGGAGGTCAATCACTCTGGTCAAGTGGCCTCGTCCCATCGTGCAAGTGGCTCTGCGTCCTGACCCGTGATTGTAGGGACAAGACCTGCGCCTTGACCATGGCCCGAGTAAGCCTCCTTACCCGGCACAGGCATGCCGAACATTCGGTAACTCGGTTTCGCCTTCCCTGCACACAAGAAGAACAAAGAACGATCCGACATATAACTTACGTGATCCGACATAACCACATGTCGGTTAACCATGACCCGGCCAGCTCCGAGTCAGCCGGTACAGTTATGTCGGTTTCAGTGACCCGGTCAACACCGAGTCAACCCTTATATCGACGCCTTGCCCATATCCGGGGGTTGCCCCCCGACACTGGCTCGGTTTGCCCTTCCCCTGCACATACAATGAAACAAGAAGACAATCCGACATACCTCATGTATGTCGGTTCGGGTATGTCGGTTCGTGTATCTCGGTTTAAGCCATCACGGCTATCTTGACCATGCCGGGTCACGATATGTCAGTTTAAGCCAGCACGGCTATCTCGACCATGCTGGGTCACGATATGTCGGTCCTCCTTAACCCGGTCAACACTAACCCGGTCAACTCCGGGTCTACTCCAGAACAACACATAATTCATTATCTTGACCCTATCCGGGGGTCATCCCCCGACATTAGTCCCCGAAGCTGGTACGGTCCTGCAGCCTCAGATGAAGGGCCACGGCAGCTTAACCCAACAACAAGCTAACAGATCACCGAAACACCATATGCCGGATCAATCTATATGTCAGAAACTGATTGCCATCCAGATTTGATATCCAACCTTATGCCGGTACAGATCCAACTTACGGAAGAGCCCCTCGTCTCCTCCGAATCTCGTGTCAACACACGTCCAAAGCATCTCTGCGGGACGCTTTGATTTTCATGCATGATTGGACGTGACAATGGAACGCTTGCCACACGTGTCACGCCTGCAGTTATGTCTGTGCAGGCACTTGAGTGCTTTGACTACGTCGCCCGCACGGCGCCTCGTGCCTTGCACGATCAGGTGCGCCACACCGAACGGTTGGCCTCCTGTGGCCAATGGTGTGGCGGATCGTGGGGTGATTCTCCCCGTCGGTTACGGAGATCGTGCGCAGTAAATCCAGGGCGCACGATCTCCCCTCGCCATTAAATAGGAGGGAGAGGGTAAATTCCCCCCCTCGCATTCAAATCGCCTTCTCCTCCTTGCCTCTTTCTCCTCCAGCGCGCAGAGCCCGCCGCCGTCGCATTGCTCCGCGCACGCCGTCGCTGCCGCCGTAGCCGAACGCCACCGCCGCGCCGCACGCACCGACGCGCCGACGCACCGCGCCGCCGCCGCACAGCGCGTCAATCTCCACCACCGCGGCAAGCTTTCTCATTTCCTTTTCCTCTTTTGCCTCTTGCTTCTCTGCTTTCTCCGCCGCCGCGACGCATCACGCGTCGCCGGTGACATCCCTGCCGTAGTACTTCCTTCTTTCTTCTTTTTCCATCTTGGTGACGCATTGCTCACCGCCGGTGTACACCTTGCAGCACACCGCCGCGTCGCCACGGGCAACCGGTGGTCACCGCCAAGCTCCGCCGCCCAAATGTCTTCTCAGGACGCCGCCATCGAACCTACCGAGGAGCTGGTGATGGAGGGATCCACCAGAGCTGCTTGGGAGGGTTCCGACGTCACCCAGGCCGAGATAGACTGGTTGATCCGGACGCGCCGCATCCCGGCTGGCATGACATGCAGGTTAACCGGCCCGAACTTGTGCCGGATCTTCAAGCCGATGAGTACGTTGTCTTCGTGGCCCACTTTGAGCACGGGTTCGGGCTTCCCGCTAGCGATTTCATGCGTAATTTCCTTGACAAATTCCGTCTCCAACCTCACCATCTTCCGGCTAACGCCATCACCACACTCTCTGCTTACGTCTCCTTCTCTGAGGGTTACCTCGGCCTCTGGCCCTCCATCCATCTCTGGTCCAAGTACTTCCAGTTCCGGAAACAGGTTATTCCGGACACAGAAAATCCCGACGCGACCAGAGTCATGACCCAGTGCGGGGCCGCCACCGTCATACCTCGGCGCACCTCCGTTTTCCCTCGCATCCAGGGTCTAGAGTCATGTCGGAAATGGCTTCGGTCCTTCTTTTACGTGAAGAACTCGACCGATGTTGACCTGATCAACTTGCCGGCATTCGTCCTCGATCCCCCCACTGCGCAACACAACTGGGGGTACAACCCGAAGGAGCGGGTGCCGGAAGTGAACGACATCCACCGGGTCGTCGAACAGCTCAAAGAGGAGGGAATGTCGGCTGACGACCTACTAGCGACATTCATCAGTCGCCGAGTCTCCCCTCTCCAACACCGGGTTCACAAGATATGCCACATGAGTGGCCTGCTTGATCCAACCCGGACAAGCACTCATGAACTGGACAAGGCCCAGATCCGGAGGCGCGTCAAGGCCATAGCCCGGACGCAGATGACGGAGGAGTGGGAATGGGGAAAAGAACCCCACAGCCGAGTCAACCTTCCGCCCGCCGTAAGTAACCTGATACCTCAGCCAACATAAACTCTTATGTCGGTGTACTGTTTTGCTCTTTGTACTAATCAAACTCCTCGCGTCTGCCATGCAGAGATTTTCATGGCAGCAGACCGAGGATGGAGCGGATCCATCCACCAAGTGGGGGAAGGATCGGGATGTTGCCGACACAGAAGACCCGGACGACGAGGACAACATGCCGATTCCCGATGCCGGCCCTGGTCCTGCCACGGGTAAGACTCGCGCTTCAGAATCTCTGCGAGATTGGTCTGACGATGACGACTGTGAAATTCTTGAGGTACTTGACCCTTGCCCAATTTGCATTCTCATACTCGGTGCCCTTAACATCAGCTGACCCGGATGAACAGGTGCACGACGTGGCGCCTCTCGCCGTGGGCAGCCGAGGTCAGCTCCGGAAGCGCGCCTCAACCGGGTCCTCGGAAGCCGGGCCCGCAGAAGCCTCCGGCCCCCCGAAGAAGAAACAGAAGAAGATGGCTTCGAGGAAACCACGCCAGAGACCAACCACCGTCGGGTAAGATACCTTTTTGCCGACATTCATTCCGTATCCGGATAACTCTTGTTTCTCTCACTCTTTTCCTTTGACTGAGATAACACATTGTGTTATTCCACCGCAGGGAACCCCTAGAGGTCACCTAGAGTGCATCTTCCATCCGGTCACCAATCGCGACGCCGCCGGCATCCGGGCATGCCGACACCAGCGCACATAGCCCCCCAAGGACAAGCCCACCGGAAAACCCCTCAGCCCCGGGATCCGGAACCGAGACAGGAGGGGAACGGACCACGGGTCCGGTCAGAGCCGACATCTCGGCGCCCGACCGAGCTGCAGATCCCGGTGTCAGCTCCATGGACACCGAGATAGAAAAGACAAAGGCTCCGGAAAGGCCGGAGCAATCCCAGCAGCAACCACAACAGCAGCAACCACCACAGCAACAGTAGCCACAGCAGCGCCAACCGCAGCAGCAGCAGCGCCAACCCCAGCAACAGCAGCAGCAACAACCAACACAGCTGCAGCAACGGCCATCTCCAATGTTGCCGCTGCAACGGCAACCGCCGCCACCAACACAGCCGCATCCAAAGCAGCAGCCGCAGGCGAAGAAAACAGCGCCCTCTGCGACCGGGAAATCGCCGGTTAAAGTGGTACCGCCCAACCCGGATAGACGGTTGGTCGTGCCATCAAGCCAAGGTGCAACGGCAGCAACATCAACCGGCATCCAGACAACCACCTGGGGATTCGCTCCACTGCGAACTCTGAGCGGGAAAAGCTTGGGCTCGCTCGAGCAATACAACATTGACTGGAATGCTGCCGACACGGGCGATGTGACCTCGGAGCACCCAGTTGGACCAAGTCTTCTCGCACAGAAGATGTACGCGCTCAAGGCTGCTGTCCTTGAAGCTGACAAAGCTGCCGAGGTAAATGCCGCCGAGTAAAGATTACTCGGTTCGCCTCTCCATAAAAGATATCACCTATCCCCAGTCCCCGAGATTCGGGTCGAGTAACTGAAACTCGGTTGAGTAAGGATTACTCGGTCGAGTAAGGATTACTCGGCGCGAATCTTCACAATAAATACTGACACTTCCTCTTTTTAGTCTTGCACGACAGCTCGGACTCGGCTGCATCACAAGCTTCTGCTGGCACACCGGAAGCTCTCCGACGAGCACAAGCGGTTGCAGGCCGAGCTGAACAACCGAGGTACTTTTTTCTCCTGCCGACATATCAGTTATGCACAAATGCCTTGATCTCCTTTCTAACTTTTCTTCTTTTGCCGACATAAATAGTCGGATCGGAGGCCAAGGTTGAAGAGCTGCTGAAGTGGATCTCGGACCTCGAGGGTAATTCACACTCTGTGCTTTACTTTGCACCTGCATTAATTTGTATATGCTGACTCTGCCATCTCGGCACAGCCGAACAGAAGAAGCGCGACGAGGCGCACAAAGCCGAGCTCAAGAAGGAGCGGGACGAGGTATCCCGGCTGACGGCCGAGCTCGAAAAGGTGCAGAGCCATAATGCCGAGCTTGAAAAAGCCGCCGCCGAGGAAAAACGGCTCCGGGTAGACGAGACCCAGAAACTCAAGGAATCCCACGAGCAAGCCGAGGTCCGCGCTACCTCGGCCCAGAAAGAGCTTGAGACCCTCAAGGGTCAGACCGAGAAATGGCTGGTGGAGCTCGCCCGGATCAACAAGGAGATGGACAATAAGCCTCTTTTACTTTTCTGTCCTTCCCCCACTTCCAATGTATGCCGTCACGTAACTTACTTCGGCGTTAGCCATTCTTTTCTCAGGGCACTTCCCCCACTCGCAGCCTGCCGCGAATAATATTACCAACAAGGCCCGACGGAGGAGAGCCGAGTCTGGCCCAATCTCGGCGGAGTGGGACCTCGGAGACCACCTGGTGGCCTTGAACGCACGCTTGTCACCTCTGAAAGCTATTGGAGTTGGTCTCCTTGATGCAGCTATCCGGGTGTACCGGGTTTTCTGGCCCAATGCTGTGACCCCGGCCTCGGTTGATGAGCTATCCCGGTGCCTGCATGGTTGCGAGAAGCGGCTGAAGGAGTGGCGGGCATCTGCCGCCCGAGTTGGTGCAGATGAGGCCATGGTCTATGTCCTCTCTTGGTACGAATCGATCAACCTCGACGCGCTCCAATCGATGCGCGTCGGGTCAAAATGGACAACAGACCCGGAACTCATCCAGCGCCACCGGGAAAGGGCGTACTCCTTCATCAGATATGCCCCAATTCACGACTTCGTCGAAGGTCCAGTGTATTCCGACGATGAAGAAGAATATAGCGAAGACGAAGATGAAGAGGGGGTCGATGAGGAAATTCAAGCCGACCCGGCTCCCGACACCACCGCCGGCACAGCCGCGGAGACCGCAGCCGAGGTAGCCGCCGAGACTGATGATCCCTCTGCAGAGAAGAATACCTCCGGCGAAGCTGCTGCTTGAACTTAGCAAAACTCAAACTGTTAAATCCCCGGGATGCCGAGTGCAGATGTAATGTACACTTTTGAGTTTTTAGAGTTGCTACTTTCTTGGCAAGCTTTAAAAGATATGCTGAATGCCGGATCATCTTGAACCCAGTCCCCGAGTTTACTTTCTTGTTTACTATACTTTGCAACCTTTGCTCTTGTATACCATTTTGGCGTTTGACAGTCGAGTCACAAGATCACAGAAACATAGCATACAATACTTAAAACTTTGAGATGAGGCTTAAAATCATCCGACATAGAAGTAAAGAACAAGGCACAGAATTAATAAACAGCATATGCCGGATCGCCCTTGGGCCGAGTCCCCGAGTTTGTTTTCTTGTTTACTACACTTTGCAACCTTTGCTCTTGTCTACCTTTTTTGGCGTTCGACAGTCGAGTCACAAGATCACAAAAACATAGCATACAATACTCGAAACTTTGAGATTCGGTTTAGAGCCATCTTAGGTGTTACCGAAGTCGTATGTCAACAACAGGAGCTGGACCGACATACATCCTGCTTGTGTATCATCATATGTCAGTTTTTAGCCATCTCGGGCATTACCGAAATCGTATGTCGGCAGCATTAGCTGGACCGACATACAACCTGCTTGGGCATCATCATATACAGGTTTTTAGCCATCTCGGAATTACCAAAATCGTATGTCGGCAGCATTAGCTGGACCGACATACAGCCTGCTTGGGCATCATCATATACCTTTTTTTAGCCATCTCGGGCATTACCGAAATCATATGTCGGCAGCATTAGCTGGACTGACATACGGCCTGCTTGGGCATCATCATATACCGGTTTTTAGCCATCTCGGGCATTACCGAAATCGTATGTCGGCAGCATTAGCTGGACCGACATACAGCCTGCTTGGGCATCATCATATACCGGTTTTTAGCCATCTCGGGCATTACCGAAATCGGTCGGCAGCATATAGCTGAACCAATAACTTGCCCACATGGGCTGCTTTGACATATTGCCCTCATGGGCTATGTCAGATTATGGACGCGGGGTCCACCAGATTTTTGTTGTCATCCTGGACATGAAGTCCACCGGCCTAGCCGGCATACATGGCGAACTGAGATATGTGGTGATCCGACGTACTTGTCGATGCCATGATACTTGGCGATATGAAATAACGGATGATGCCATGATATCTGGCAAGCCGGGATATCCGATGATTGAGAGACATTTTGTGATGATGCCATGATACTCTGGCTGACCGACATAAACGGTGATTTGAGATAGATTATAGGATGCCGTGATATTTTGGGCGATCCGAGATAACTGATATAACCATGATCTAGGTGACGGATTCTCATTCGGCAATACTGATACCACCAAACAGTGTTAGTCCATGCATATTCATAATGAGTATTTAACCTTAACAGCGACTCTATTGGCAGATGAAATTAACTCTAGCATCAAAACTAAGCATAAAGATGCAGACTCGGTCTCAACCGAGTCCCGAGTTACTTTTACTATCTAGGAGAAAACATAAACCCGACTGGCCGGCCAGTCCCCAGGTCAAGACATCTCGTCCCCGGGGAAAACATCTAAGCAAGATAGGAAGGGGCAGTCCCCGAGTAACTTTTGAGGTTATCCTCTTATGCTTGGTACTAGTATACACGCGGTAAATACTTACATTGCATTATTGATGCTGATTGCACGGAGGCATAAAGTTTGCCCAGTCCAGGGCGTCCAAACAGAGTCGAAGACAAGCGAGACCTGCATGGGAAAAGCTGGGTTTTGCCGAGTCAGCCAATCAAATAGAGCCGACATACACCAGATTCGGTAGACAACTGTCGGCAACAGTATGCCAGATTCTCTCTTGGCCGACATACTGTCCACATCGGCAGTTTATCTCGACAGTTATATGCCAATTTTTATCTCGGCCGAGCTATCTCAGCTGGCCTATTTCCAGCCGACATACACTTATGTCGGTACCATAAGACTCAGCCGAGTTATCATCTTACTCGGCCAGGCTTTTTATCGGCACACGACTCAATCTGAGTCCTTTTACTCGGCGTGCACACTCAGCCGACATGCATGCATTGACCGACATGATACTGCTGACCTCTCTATTTCGGCAGCTGACTCTTTTCAACCGACACACTCTAATCCGCCGGGATCCATCTTTCTTCTTTTCTTCTATTTATTAACTCGGCATGTGTCTCAAAGCCGACACCAGCTTTTCTTTATAGCTTCTTACTTCTCTACCTTATTCGGCAACGAAACCACACCCTTAGGTGGCCGACATACCTCTGACTCGGCTTGCTCTTTCCTTCCTCAGCCGAGAGCCGCTCGCAGGCACACACGCATGCAGTGCACACCAGATACTCACGAACGCGGTCGACTCGAGGCAGGACGACGGTGACAACGTCGACATAGAACCACCGGGCTGAGCGGGCGAAACGGCATGGACGCTGTAGTCCCCGGGCGCATTTGGAGACATCGGTGACGAAGAAGGTGTGAGCGTGCGGAGGCCATGTCGATGTCAAGCCCCCGGGCCTCACGGGAGACGGCGAAAACACCGCACCGGCATCGATGATGAAGAAGTTGATGAAGCCGTCCCGAGAACCGAGCTGCAGAACCCGACCCGGGATTCCGCCGGAGTTGATGAAGAAGGTCCCGTCCGGATGAAACCCAGCCAGCGCCACTGTCAGCCCCACTGTGGGCGCCAACTGTCGTCGTAGTGAACTGACAGATGCCATAGGATGGATTATGTTGGGGCCGATGGACGCTGTTGGCACTGAGGAGGGATTATGTGTAGAATTACACACACAAACACACACGAACACACAGGGTTTACCCAGGTTCAGGGCCCTCATGAGGAGGTAAATCCCCTACTCCTGCTTGTTTAAGTGTATAAATGAGAGCAGCCGGGTTACAAGGAGGCTCCTTGAGCTGTACGTGCTAAGAGCTACTAGCTGAGTAAACGTGCCGAGTCTCGTCCGCGTCTAGGAACCGTCCGTGTAAGAGGAGCCCTGGTGCCTCTTATATAATGGTGCCCAGGTTACAAGTTATGGCTGTCGTGGGCTGACGTAGAATCTACTGTGGCCATACTTGGCCGGCGTCAGCCCTTGCGTCAGCGCTTACATCAGCCTGTCGCTTCTGTGCCCTGGACAGGACCTCCTCCATGCCTGTGCACTGCTCCCCCGTACCGCCCTGGTCAGCGGTATGGTGGATACATATCACATCGCCACTTACGGCGCGATGCCATGCCGAGCTCCGTGATTGGAGGGACGGGACACTTGCCTTGACCGTCCCCCGAGATACGGTGCCTCTTCGTTACCCGGCATAGCCACGCCGGATATGCCTGACTCGGTTTTCCCTTCCCCTGCACATACAAGGAAACAAGAAAAAAATCCGACATACCTCATGTATGTCGGTCCGGATATGTCGTTCCTCCTTAACCCGGTCAACACTGACCCGGTCAACTCCGGGTCTACTCCGGAACAACACATAATTCATTATCTTGACCCTATCCGGGGGTCATCCCCCGACAATCGCATTAACAATTCAAGCAATTTTTCAACAACAACTCTCCAACAAGTATAAGTGAAGAACAAGAGAGTTTAACTTAACAACTAGCAGCTCTAAACAAGATAAAAGCTAAAAGCGAGAGCTTACTAGAAAACAAACAGTATCTAAGAATACTCAAAAAGATATAAGCGAAGCAAAGGAGTATTCAAACGAAAAAGCAGAGCGTGTCTCTCTCCCACACAAATAAAGCTAGGATCCAACAAAGATATGACCAGCAAACAAACAAACAAAACTGAAAGTAAAAAGACGCTCCAAGCATAGCACATAATATGTAAAGTGATAAAAACGAAGTTCAACGAAGACGACCTTATGATAGTCGATGAAGATGAGGGGATGCCTTGGGCATCCCCAAGCTTTGACTCTTGATAGTTCTTGATATTCAGAGGGGGTGCCATGGGGGCATCCCCAAGCTTGAACTTTGATCCATCCTCGATTTCTTCATATTCCTCTCATTTGGAACTTAAAACTCCCTTCACACAAAACTTCTCATAATTCGATTAGAGGGTTAGTTCTCATAAATTAAAATGCATATGTGTTCAACTCATGACAAATTGCAAACCAACTTCATTAGACATTAGCTACTGTTTACAAAGCCTCAATGTGGCACTCTACCCCTAGAGTATCACATATGACGATGGTAAAGAGACAAATGCAAAATAAAAGCAAAATCTGTCAAAATCTGAACAGTCTGTAAAGATCGAATTTTTCGGGGCACTTCTGCAGCTCAAATCAAAAAACTTAAAACTAACGAAAGGTAGATAAAAGCATCGGGCTTGCTGTAAAACATTATCATAAAAGAGAAGATTCTGGCGATTTTAGAATTTTCGTGCAACAGGCGCACATAATCTGTTTTTGGACAGCAACACAATACCTCGCACTTTCAATGCATTAGAGGCTAAACTTGGCACAAAAAACCAAAATAAAATGATACAATGAAGTTTCTACGGAGGTAATAACTTCATGACTCAAGAAAAGAAAAAATCAACTGAAATAAAATATGGGTTGCCTCCCAACAAGCGCTCTTCTTTAACACCTTTTAGCTAGGCGCAATGCCAAATATCAAGTTTTTTCGGAGGCTTTTGCAACATCAAGAGCATAGCTTGAACTTATGATTGATTAAAAGGAAACTTCTTTCTCTTTCTAGGGAAGTGTTCCATCCCTTTTTTAAGGGGGAACTGAAATCTTATATTTCCCTCTTTCATATCAATAATAGCACCAACAGTTCTCAAAAACGGTCTTCCAAAATAATAGGACAAGAAGCATTGCACTCAATATCTACAACAATAAAATCAACGGGAACATAATTATCATTAACAACAATAAGGACATCATCAACTCTACCCAAAGGTTTCTTTTTAGAAGAATCAGCAAGATGAACATTTAAATAGCACTCTTCCAAAGGATTTAAATCAAGCATATTATAGAAACTTTTAGGCATACCAGAAACACTTGCACCAAGATCACATAAAGCATTGCAATCAAAGTCATTTATTTTCATCTTAATAGTGGATTCCCAACCATCTTCTAACTCCCTAGGGATAGAGGTTTCAAGCTTAAGTTTTTCTTTCCTAGCTTTGATAAGAGCATCGGTAATGTGTTTGGTAAAGGCAAGATTTATTTTACTAGCATGCGGTGTCTTAGCAAGTTTTTGCAGGAACTTAATGAATTCAGTAAGATTGCAATTATCAAAATCAATTTCATCATCTTTAAATAAACTAGGAGGATCCTCTTTAGTGGTTTGGATAGTATAAACTTTAACAGTTTTCCTATTCATTTCAGCAATTCTAGCTTCTTCAGCCTCTCTAGCCCACCTAGCTTTCAAGAGAGCCATCATCCTTTCATTTTCATTAATTTGAAGAGAGATAGAATTTAAAGATTCAATATGTTTGTCTTGATTTGGAGTGGTTCTAATTTTCAAAATTTCCACATCATGAGCAAGAACGTCTACTTTAGAGACTAGACTATCCAGTTTTTGCAACTTCTCTTCAACAGTTTTGTTAAAAGCTTTTTGCAAAGTGATAAATTCTTTTAAAACATTTTCAAGATCAGAGGACACATTCTTATTAGGATTATAAGAATTACCATAGGAATTACCATAAAAGTTGCCATTATTGGGAGGATAAGGCTTATAGTTGTTACCACCAAAATTATTTCGATAAGCATTATTGTTGAAGTTGTTTCTATTAAGAAAATTAACATCAACTTGATCTTTTTCTTGGGAAATTAATGAATCAAGTGGAACATTATTAGGATCAATATTGGACTGATTGGTAGCAAGCATAGACATAATCATATCAACCTTATCACTCAAAGAGGAGATTTCCTCAACAAAATTTACCTTCTTACCACTTGGAGCTCGTTCGGTGTGCCATTGTGAATAATTTGTCACCATCTCATCCAAGAGTTTAGTTGCTGCACCTAATGTTGTGGACATGAAGGTGCCTCCCGCGGCCGAGTCCAAAAGGTTCCTTGAAGAAAAATTCAAACCTGCATAAAAAGTTTGGATAACCATCCACATAGTTAATCCATGCGTGGGACAATTCTTAACCATAGATTTCATTCTCTCCCAAGCTTAGTTGTATGATACAACATGTTCATTATCAAATTGTCTAAAGTTCATAATGTTACTCCTTAGTTTTATGATTTTAGCAGGTGGATAATATTTTCCAATAAAAGCATCTTTGCATTTAATCCAAGAATCAATGCTATTTTTAGGCAAAGACAATAACCATTCTTTTGCTCTCCCTCTCAAAGAGAAAGGGAAAAGTTTCAGTTTTATGATGTCACTTTCTACCTCTTTATACTTTTGCATATCACATAACTCAACAAAGTTATTTAAATGAGAGGCGGCATCATCAGTACTAGCACCAGAAAATTGCTCTTTCATAACAAGATTTAGCAAGGCAGGCTTAATTTCATAAAATTCTGCTTTAGTAGCGGGTGGAGCAATTGGAGAGCATATGAAATCATTGTTATTAGTGCTAGTAAAGTCACATAACTTGGTGTTTTTAGTAGAAGACATAATGATAAGATAAAATAACAAGACAGGAATAAAGACTACACTAATTTTTTTGGGTTTTAAAATTTTGAAACAGGAAAATAAACTAAACGAGATATAAAGCAAGCAAGACAAAAACAAAGTATAAAGTCCCCGACAACGGCGCCAGAAAACTGCTTGATGGTAGATATTGATAAGTTGGGTAGTGCCCCAAGCGAAGGCGGAATTGTAGTTAGCAGCAGTTTTCCCTCGTTTAACGAACCGAGGATTATCGAACCAGTAGGACTTTGAAATCAACAATGAGGTGAATGTTGAAGATCTCTGGCGCTTGACCTTCAACAAACATGGACCTGCACACACTCAACCAAAATACTTTGCCCCCAACGGCGGAAAGGTTGTCAACCTTTCCGGTCTCGCAGAAGACAAAGCGGTTAATTGTATGATGAAATAGATAAAATATGAAAAGTGACCAGAGGAGTAATGATGATTAAAAGCAAGTAAATAAGGTTGTAAACAATATAAAAGATGGACCGGGGGCCATGGGTTCACTAGTGGAGTTTCTCAAGTAAATAAAATATGCATGTGATGGGTGAACGAATTACAGCTAGGCAATTGACAAGATCATGACACAAACCCAATTTATCTATGACAAAAAGGACATGATAATATTTATGGAGGCATCACGACAAGGAACAAAGACCGTTGAGTCCAACTGCGTCTTTTTCTAAAAAGTCCACCGTGGGATCGCTATCCAGCCTATCACCCAACGGTATTAAGTTGCAAGCAACAGACAATTGCATTAAGTAAAGTGCATGAAGTAAGCAATACTAATATCAAAAGAGACATTAACACTGTTGTTTTACCCTTAGTAGCAACAACACACCCTCGCCCTTAGACGTTTCTGTCACTCGTGCCCAGGAACAAAAGGGGGCATGAACCCACTATCTAGCATAAATACCCTCTCTTGGAGATACACACAATCACTTGGCCAAAGTAACTACGTACATGGGAGAGCATGCAAGAACATAAATTACTCATATAAGAATCATGCACAATCTGAACATAGCTTCATAATCCATCGGATCCCAGCAAACACATCACACAACATTACAATAATCGATCTTGATCATGTTAGGCAGCTCACAAGATCATAAGACATGAAGCACAAGAGAGAGAGACTACCAACTAGCTACTGCCATGGACCCGTAGTCCAAGGTGAGACTATTCACAAATCATCCCGGAGGAAGGCATGACGATGAAGAGCCCTCCGGGATCGATCTCCCCTCCGACAGAGTGCCGGGATCAGCTTCAGATTGGACTCCGAACTAGGGTTTTCGGTGATGGTGCGTTGAGGTCGATTTTCTGGAAAATAATTGCCGCCCTGACGTTTTTAGGTGTAGCGGACCTGCACTTAAAAATAGGCAAGATCCCTGAGTACAGTGCTAGTCCCTGGATCGAATCGCTAGCACACATAGTTTACGATGAATACCATAACATTGTATCAATTTATTACACGAATGATCCAGAATTTATAAATATTCATTACAAGGTGCATAGCTCGAAGCTAGCTTTGAAAGAGTTGTAGCGGAATAAATAACATAAAGCATGGAGTCCTCATCATCTTGATGCAGCCACAGGCGAGCATGTTGGTTGAAGACTCGAAACCCTGATTCGTTCCTTACTAATCGTCAAGACAACCTGCAATAGTAAAAGCGTTGCAGCAAAAAATTGGTCAGAACCATATGAATGGATCCGGCAAGTGATACTTGTGGACTCATAGAGGAAACTTCTAACAACTATATGCATATCTGGCTGGTGGAGTTTGAAGGCTCTTTGCGTAAAGCAAGTTTCATCCTATAAAAACATTTTGACTCATTAAGTGGTAACACTGGGAAACTCCAGCATAACCGTGACAACACTTGGTAAACTCCAATGTGTCAGGTGACTACACACGGTAAACTCCGGTGAGTGCCATTTGTTGTTCACTAACAAGTTTTATTTAAGAAGTTGGCATGATGAGATTCTTCCGTTGTCTTCCTTGTCCAGCTGCTCAGAATTGTCCGTAACCGGGGACACGGCTATGATCATAGTTTGACACTCTCGAGAGGTTGTGCACTTTCACCACAAGACTCAATCAACCCATTCTGTCCTTGACCCTCATGTAGTGAAAAGGAAAGGAGGAGATTGAGACGAGACCTTTTGGGAATAGTCCCTACTTAGTCAAGATAGGGGCCATCTATCAAGTGGTTGCACGGGAAGCAATCTAAACTTGGAGCAACTTCAAATCTCTTTGATCCTAAGTGGTTGTCGGTAGTGTGATCCATACTCCAAAACTGGAGAATCAACCTCTTCTAGCAACTTTTTACTCCCAAAACTGGGGAAATGCTTAAACCAACCACACACCCAGGTAGTTCTTTAACTTGGTTATTTTTCAAAACATTTACCAAGACAACATCTTTGCAAGGCTAAGCAATTCTACTAAGTTAAAGGCTACTACAACAACATGGTATAAGAGGGGTGGCTACACTACTTTGGGATTTCATAGCATAGCATAGTAGTAGTACTCCTATAATGCATACTACTCAAAGATAGCTACTCATGCATAGACAAAATACATACGGAAAATTATGCATTGGGCATCACTTGCCTTGGAAACAGGTTGAGCAGGAGCAACAATTGCTAGAATT
Organism: Puccinellia tenuiflora; assembly: GCA_012064385.1. NCBI lineage: Eukaryota > Viridiplantae > Streptophyta > Magnoliopsida > Poales > Poaceae > Puccinellia > Puccinellia tenuiflora. The sequence continues at coordinate 110,025 of QRDG01001465.1, read as the reverse complement.
CCCGGGTCTCTCCGAATAGTCTAACAAGAATTAATCAAGCCACACATAACCACACAAAACAAATATAACAATACAACAAAATATGCTATGCATGAAATGCATTAAAAATCACAAGTAAAATACTAACTATTGTTTTCTGTTTTTTAGAAACATGCATGAAGTCAAAATGCATTTGAAACAATTTTTTAATATAATAACAACACAAACAATTCCAAAAAAGGGAATAAACACAAATTAAATACTACTGTTAAACAAAATAATAACAGAAAATATGGGAGTGGTTTTACTGGATAGAGGGCTTCAAAACTAAACTGAAACAATTGGGTTTACTCAAAAAGCTATTTTTAAACTAAAGTTATGACAAATTTACTCAAATATCACATTTGAATTTTGAATAAATTTAAACTAAAGATTCTACTGTTTCTAAGGATCTCAAATATATAAAAATATTTGAATTTGGCCAAACCAATAAAAAGTTATGATAGATCCAAGTTATATGGGGTTTTTCTGCAAAACTACTAAATAAAACTAATTCGAGAGAAATCCAGAAATTCTCCCGGCTCAGACTGGCTTCGGCTTTGACTTCGGCTCGGCTTCGGCTCCGGCTCGGCTCGGCTCGGCTAGCTCGGATATGGGCCGCTGGATCTAGATCTGATGGCTAAGGTTGGGTCATATCGATTCGTTTTAAGTGATCTAATCCTACGCGTCAAAAACAGATCATACGGTCAAGGATCTAGGGTTTCACGGGAGGCTGCCGGAGTTGCTCCGGTGAGCGCCAACACGGCGGCGACGCGCACGGCAACGTTCGTTCCCGATGATCTACAGGGTCCTAGGTGGAAAGGAGCATATCAAGGCGAAGACGGGGCCGAGGCAATCTTGGTGGTGTGGCGGAGAGGATCGGAGCGTCCTGGAGCTCTGGTAATTCCTCGCCGGAGATGCGGTCGGCGATGGGCAGTGTCGGTCGAGGATGGGGGCGTCGATCTGGTGCGAGAAAAATCACCGGAAGATGTCAATCCGATGCACAAGAAGAAATAAAGGAGGTTGGGATGAAGAGGGAGGAGCGGGGCGTCCTGGTTACGCCAGAATCGGGACCTCTTGCCGGCGGCGGGCGGCGGACGGCGAGCTCGAGTGTGGGCAGCCTGGGGGCTCTCAGAGGGGGGTTTGTGGGGCAAAAGAGAGAGGAGGGAGTGGGGTATAAGAGGCGCACGGTGGTGCTGCCGTTACCACTCGTGGTGGTGCGGATTGAAGAGGGAAGGTCGACGGGGTCCGGCGGGTGAGCTCCTGGGGCGGTTGAGGATGCTGCTGACGTTTGGGCCCCACATGTCGGTGACAAAGAGGAGGGGAGAGTGCGCTGGGCTGGCTGCTGGGCCGTGGCTGGGCCGATTTGTCGGTTCGGCTGCGGTCTGGCCTGGTTGGGCTGCTTTCTTCTCTTTTTTTTGACAAACCTTTTTCTAATTTCTGTTTTTCCAAAACAACAACAAAACCACCCCAAAACATTTCAGAAAAATTTGATAAAATACTTTTTGAAAAGCTTGTTAAATATAGAACACTTTGGCACTTAGCTTGCCAACAATATAATTCAAAATATTTTATTTTAAGACAAGGGTTTAACTAACCCTATTAGGTCAAAGTAAATGTTTTAACTCCAAAATTTGAATTTAGAACTCAAAACAAATAATTTGAAATGCAATGTAGCAAGATGATGATGCATGAATGCATGTTTTTGAATTTTTGAAATTTGGGATGTTACATTAGGTTATTTCTGATTTTATAGGCGTCGGAGGGAGCCGAGGAGGTGCCCCATGGGCAGGGGCGGGTCCCCCCTAGGCCGCGGCAGCAGCCCGCCTGACCCCTGTGGGTCGCCTCCGAGGCTGCCCTTCGGACTCCGTCTTCGTCTTGGCGTAAAAATAATCTCCGTAAATTTTGGCCAAATCCGAGAATATTTCTAGATGTAAATTTCTGAAACACAAAAACAGCAAAAACATGGCACTGGCACTTGGCATCTTGTCAATAGGTTAGTCCGACAAAATACATAAAAATGATATAAATGACAGTAAAAATATGTGATAATATCACAAAACTAGCATGAATCACTCAAAAATTATAGATACGTTTGAGACGTATCAGTCACCTTTCCCATCCGCCTCCTAAATGTATACTATTGGAGACGGTCAAGAATAATAATGGTCTATAATATGTACACTATTAGAGATGGTCAAGAATAATAACAGTCTACGATATGTATACTATTAGAGACGGTCAAGAATAATAAGGGTCTATGATATGTAAACTATTGAAGACGGTCAAGAATAACAACGGTCTACGATATGTATACTATTGGAGACAGTCAAGAATAACAACGATCTATGATATGTATACTATTGAAGACGGTCAAGAATGATAGCAGTCTGCAATATGTGGAGACGGTCATGAATGTTAGCTGTCGCCAATAAAAGTAGTTCTGGAGGCTGCTATGAAATATCCGTAACCTCCGGAAATGTTTCCGGAGTATCCGATTCAGAGGCTGCTGTGCAATATCCCTAACCTCCGGAAATGTTCTCGGAGTCTCCGAAATTTTCATTTAAATAGAAACCACTAGTTAGATTATACTAGTATCCATCCAAAACAAACCACAAAATATATACTATTACTTGGGAGCGGCGGGCGTTGGTGCACCCGAGCACACCAGCTCCTATTATTTTCGACGAAAATAAAAAAAGTAAAACTTTATGAAAAAATCTGAAAAAATTTAGAGACACACACATATAAGTTTTTGACACTCGTGAATTTTTTCGAAATGAAAAGACATCCCTGTGCTTTGTACAAATAAGACAAAATGAGTGGTCAAAATAGATCTAAAAACACATTTTTGAAAATGCTGCTTTTTTCTTTTTTGCACAGAGCGCAGGGGATATCTTTTCATTCCGAAAAAATTCACGAGTGTGAACAACTTATATGCGTGTGTTTCCAATTTTTTTCTGAATTTTTCATAATGTTTTGGTATTTATTAATTTTTTCCAAAAAAGCAGGAGCTGGTGAGCTCGGGTGCCGAACTGAATTTCCGCTATTACTTCAAGTATCATCCATCAAGATAGGGCACAAACTAGAAAGATAGTAGTGCATCGATCACATGAAACATAGTACTACGTACATATATGTCAAGTTTGTAACAACGTCACCATAGGGGAACTCGGTCACATCTGCGAGCTGTGGTGGAACTCTCCGTCGGATTTGATCACATGGTTAGCCAGAAAATCGGCAACCTCTTTGCGCACTTGGGCAAGCTTGTAATCCGGCAGTTCCTTTCCGTCGATTTTCAGTCCCTACATAGTAATAATTAATCTTGATCAAAAGTAGAACATTATTAAAAGAATACAGCATGATAATAAAAGGATGATCACATACCGAGGATGATGGCTTAGGTTGTTGAACTCTAGGTATCATTATGTCCATATGTTTGGCAACATAGAATCCACACAAATTGGTCCCTACGGGCTGCTGGTGGCACTGAGACGAGACAGAGCATAGAAATTATTAATTTCTTATAACCCCCCCTCCCCCCCCCCCCCCCCCCCCCCCCCAAAAGAAAAAATGACATGAAATGCATACTCAGCCCAAGTACAAGAGGGAGGTACTAACCGGATAATTCAGGTGATGGGTTAGATTTTTGTACTCCTTTGCATTCCCTTCCCGGAAGGAGAATACTTGAAACGATCTGAAGAATATATGGATAAAAACATAAGTATATATCATGTTTTGTAAGACATGAATGCATATATACTCAGCCCAAGAGTATAATCACATTTATTATGCATATATATGAATTTAAAGTAGATCAATAACCTGTCAAGAAGCTTGCTTGTATTAGTATAGTCTAGTGCTTTTTCCTTATCCAGATTAGAATCAAGATAATAGACATTGCCATCCAGTAGTGAGATACTGATCAGAATCTACTGACGCCTGAAATTTAAACCAATTAGTGGTGTGTGGGCCTGATCACAACGTAAAACAAGATGCTGCAGTAGCTAGCTTACAGTTTATTAAAAGGCCAAAGGATTAACTCCTTTTCTTTGCTCTTCTCCATCACACTGATGATGTAATCCTCGACACGCCTTTCGCCGGCCACATCAATGGACCTCTGATCAGCATAGGAAGGGTCGATGAAGCTTACTTTAGAGCCATCGTTTAGAATTATTAACCTACATACATATATGATCAACTTATTAGAGTACACCACATGCATATACGCACATAGATATTGACATTGATGGTATGAATAATCACCAGGAATAACATCTCAGTAGGCTGGCTTCCATCTCTTGCAAGTTAAGCATGAGATACAAGTCATCCCAGTTGACAGGGAATAAACCAAGAAAGTCATGTAGGAAGTGTTCAGGTTTGAACTGAACCATTATTCCCGAATCTTGTTCATTCTGGGGCTTCTTGAAATTAGCCGTGTAGAGCTTCTGTAGCGTTGAACAGGCCCAGCCAAGTTCTGTGATAATACTGCCACGCACATTGCATATAAGCTCTCCCCCGGGCTGGTAGGGCGGGAAGACGGTAGCTGTTTCAAAGTCGCCACCGTTCGCAATGTATGATGCGAGCTGAGCGGCAGAAAACTTAGACGTATCAACCTTCTTCGAAGCTAGTTTCTCCGATTTGTTGGTCTTTCTGGCTTTCGGTACACTTGCGGCAGTGGTACGAGTAGTCCTGCCTGATTTGGGGGGGGGGGGGGGGGGGGGGGGGCTGCTTGTTAGGGCTGTGGTCTCTGATTAGTTGGCTCAATTGGCTCGTCGGCAAGTATAACTCCATTGGGTCTTGTGGTCTTGGAGCGCATGGTTTGGATACATGAACAGCTTTTCGGGTGCCTGCTTCCTTGGAGGGTGGTGCTTGTGAGGGCTGCGGTGTCTCATTAGGAGTGCATGGATTGGGTACATGAACAACTTTAGTGGTGCCTGCTTCCTTGGAGGGTGGTGCTTGTGAGGGCTGGGGTGTCTCTTAGGAGTGCATGGATTGGGTACATGAACAGCTTTAGTGGTGCCTACTTCCTTGGAGGGTGGTGCTTGTTTCGGCTCATCACTTGGCTAGATTGGCTTCTCAACAACGATAACTTGGTTGGGAGTTGTCTTGTCGACCACACTCATGGGGGTACTCATCAGTTCGGATTCTGAAGAAGTCCTTATACCCGGTTCCGTTATCATGGGAGTAAGTGTTTGCGAGAGGTCTGGCGATACCGTGTTGGTTGGATTTGAATTGTCAATAAGGATATCATACTTGGGCCACTGGATGAAGCTGCCCTTCGCATCGTATAGCGTGGTCATTTCTTCATTGGGGGTGGCCGGCATCATGTACCCATGGAACTCGTCGCGGACATTGTCAACACTGACCATAACATAACTGAGGATAAGAGCGCAGTTGTGTACCATCTGTCCTTCGCTTGGAGGATGCAGTAGGCCCCATGCAGCCTTCTCTGTTTCATCTGCTCCATCTGACCCGGCACGCCTCACTAATAGCTGGCAGCTGGTGGGCACCTGCAAGGATAGCTTAGGTCAGCTCATCATATATATATGATGCCATGAAAATGCATCATTTGCTCACTTAATTTGTATGATTTATGGGTTTAAATAATTACCTCTATGTTATCACAAGGATTGATCATATCCGTATCAGTAGTAGGGGTGACTTCTCGGGAAGCACAACTACAGGATATGGACTGCGGCTAGGAATTGTCAGCTGCAGGTTGGGGTAATTAGCTGATAGCCGTGACATGAGATCCTTCAGGATATTGTCTCGCAACTGTTTCTCATAAAGCTCTTTCTTAGCTTTCTTGCATCGACGCTTATCCTCCAAACCCCAGTTGCGGCCTGTTCTCCACGGGCGAATACACGTACTCCCCTCGTGCTACCCGAGTGCTTTTGGTTTCCCAACCCCTTTTCGAGCACATCTCCCAAGAATAGGCCTAGTTTCCTCTCTTCATCTGCCTTGAACTACCATAAATTAATGAAGTAATGAGACCGAAGGATATTAATGAGATGACATGCATAATCATCAATTTTAACATGTGATGAGTAATCACCAATTCGTTAATGATGATCAGGGTTTCTTTGTTAAGTATAGTTGGCACAAAGCCCGTATCTTCAGAACATGTAGCTCTAGCTCTGGTCCAAGCTCTTCTCCTAGGGCACATAATATGTCCAAATGGTTTAGGCTTTCCGTTCTTCTCACATTCTTCATCCTCCTTTTCCCATACCGGCAGCATGCCCGCATATCGAGCAGTCCCCATTTTGTGAGGGTGCTTGAATGACTTGGCGAGTAATCTCGCTAGCTTACCTGTTGGAGTTATGCCGAACAGGTACCTTCATGGAGATGACTAAAAGCCAGCATACCAGGGTGGCCCATAGTGGTGGTAAGCCGAATCCGGCTTACCGGGCGGCCCAGTATGATGAAGCGTAGCAGGCTCATCTGGCTAAGGGAAGGTTCCAGAAGGCGGCCTGCATTGTAGTCGACTTGGCTCCCAAGGCAAGGCCCAAGCCGGATTCTAGTAGAACTCTGTAACTTAGTCGGTAGGTTTCTTCCTGCAAGCCCTAGGTCCAGACGCCTTTATAAGCCGGCCTAAGGGATGCCTCAGGGCACGCTCTAACTTTCATTGTAATCGGCTCATATTGCCTTATAGTGAATTATAGCAGCACGTAGGGTTTCACCACCATTGCGCGATCCGAAGCTGGGTAAACTCGTGCTCATCCCGTCACCGGAATCGCCTACATCTCGTACACCCACCTCTCTACCTAGCCGGATGGCACCCCTGTCTAGGCTAGATTCCACAATACTACGATACTTGGCGCCCACCGTGGGGCAAGAGATGTCCGGAGTTACGTTCCGGGCGGGATCTACTGGTGGCATCGGCGACACCATCGCGGTCGGCTTGGTCAGCTACTTCGACGAGACTAGAGCTGGCCACGTTCTCAACGATGGCTTCTGGACGCCGACAAAAGAGGATCCCGCCGGCTGGTCCACGGTCTCTATCGGCGGTTTTGACATCTTCGTCGGCTTCACCGCCAAGGCTTTGGACGATCTCGGCTTCACCTCGAGCATGTCCGCCACCCACCCCAGCAACTTCGAAGACGGATCGGATCTAGACTCGAATGAGATTGCCGAATTTGATTTGGCTTTTGACGCTGATGATGAAGACTCTGAAGACGACGCAAGCTCTACTATGGTGGCGCCGGAATTCCACTTCGTCGGCGTCCTAGGAGAATCCGGCTCAACCGAGTCGACGACTGATCCTGAATTTATCCTCCCTGCTTTGCAGGCCGGGGCTGATTCAGAAGCCGGATCAGGGGACACCGCTCATATGGAGCAGGACCTTGAAACTGAAGGAGAATCTGATGACTTTAGTAGGAAAGTTGCCTCCTGCTCTGGACGCCCTATTGACGTCTTAATGGGTGATGTCGTCTTCGATCCAAAAAGAGACCCCGCCGCCTCGAAACCCGCCAATGGCGAAGAAGCACTTGTAACTCCGAAAGCTGGAAAGCAAAAGGCGGACTTTATCCCACCACCAGCTCCAAAGATGGGTACAATAAGGGAAAAGCCACTGTGTTCTTATGATTTGCCGACTGACAATGACAACATTCAAGCCACGCTCAAGGCGGCAATAGAGAAGGAGCACGAGGACAGGATGGCAACTATGCAGGAACTGTTAACTCCACTCCCGCCTGACGCATCGCTGGCCGACATGGAGAAGTGTCGCGCTTTGCTGGAACAACATATTGTGAAAGCCGCGGAACGCGAACAGGATCTCTCCATCAAGGAAACCGAGTTCATTCGGAAGCAAAGGCAAAAGGAGGCAGACGATGTTTTCCGTCCACCTCGTGATAAAAACCTACACAAGCAGCTGGACTTTCGCAGCAAGTGGGAAGCCGACCATGCTGATTCGGTATGGAGAAGATATCGTCACGTCCGTGATCCGGTATCCAAATTGTGCTACTTCAACACTCCTGCCAAAAACTTAGAGGCGGCACAGAAAGTCATGTACGACAAGTCATTGGACCGTGACGCCCGCTTCAAGTATTTGGCATATTTACAGGATGTAGCGCAGCAACAGCAAAACAACTCAAAGTTTAAATCGGGAAAGCTATGTGATGATTCTTGTTTGTGCAACTCGACTACGAAGAAGGCTATTGCCGCTGCTCCTCCAGATCCAGCAGGCTCAAGTTGCCATAAATAGGGTGACGACAAGGATCCAAAGAAGGACAAGCATCCACGAAATGAGGGTGCCGAGTCTCGAACAAGATCTTCTCGCCATCGCGAAGCCAGCAAAAATCATGACGGATATCGAAGACGGGAGCATAAGAAAGACCCTCGCAAGGAAAAGGAGGTGCCACCTCGTCAGGAGAGACGTCGGGAAGGAGCAAATCCGCCTCAAAGGGGAGGCAGCAAGGACAATCTCCCACCACCACCTCCGCCACCACGCAAAGAGGGAGATAAACCTTCCAAATATGTACCCCCTCCACGACGACAAAGATCTCCAAGCCCACCGCATCATGCGAGTCGGGTGAGTCAAGGAGATTATCCAAGGCGAAGTAAGTCAGTAAACGACAAGCCGCCTGCAGTTCGTGATGTGCGAAACCTAATTGAGCAGAGGAAGTCGGCCAGAGATGCCCAATACCTCGGTCCCAAGTGTTTTGGCAGAGTAATCAGAGAACACGTCCTCCCGCCGACTTTGTCTAATGTTACAAAGATGGTGGAGAAGTACAGCGGCATAGCAAATCCTGAGACGTGGCTCTCAGATTATGTGAGTGCTTGCGACATCTATGAAGGCAGTGCCGACTCCGTAGTACGCTTTTTGCCCTGATGTTTGAAGGGGTCGTTGCATAGAAAACAAAAATTTTCCTACGAAACAAGCGGAAGAAACCCCAAGGATCTAGATCTATTAGATGAAGGTAGCGAAGATGAGATCCAATCTCTTACCCTTGAAGATCGAACAAACGCATTTTGTCGGTGCAGGGGTTGGCTAGTCGATCCCCGCAACTAGACTCATCTAGTCGCGAGGAGATGTATTATCCACGCGATCCAATCCGATGGAGCACCGCACGAGCAGCGCCTCCGCGGTATCCACATGTACGGCTCGATGTAGACGTCCTCTCCTTGATCCCGCAAGCGAGGAGGACATGGCTAGATGGATCTCGGCACCACGACGGTTGTGGTGGCGTTGTTGATGATGATCTCCATGAGCATGGCTTCGCCAAGCCAAGCAAGAGGAGAGGGAGAGGAGGAGGTGCAGCAGCAGCCCTACATCTAGGGGTGGTGCAGCAAGCCTTGGTGGAGGAGATGGCGGCAGCCCTACGGGAGGGGTGGCGCCAAGGAGAGGTGGAGTGCGGCAGCCCTCCGGGGAGAGAGGTGGCGCACGGCGGCTAGGGTTTAGGGTGGGGTGCGGCTAGGGCAGCCTTGGCCTGGGTGTGCCGCACCCCACCCTCCTTTTATAGGTGGAGGCAAGGGGAGGGGCGTGCTAGGGTTTGGGGAGGGCTGGCCGGCCCCCCCTTTCCTTGGCCCCCAAGTTGGGGCGCCTCCCCTTGGGCTCTAAGCCCACACACATGGGCCCTTAGGGCTGTGGTGCGGCTGGCCCATGAGGCCAGTCCACCACCCTTTAAATCATGTGGGCCCCATACTCCTATGGGCCCCACTTCTAGACCCTTCTAGAACTTTCCGGTATCCTATGCAAATATTCCGGAACTTTTCCGATACCTCCGGAAACCACTTTCCATATATGAATCTTATTCCCCGGACTCTTCCGGAACTCCTCGTGACGTCCGGGATCCTATCCGAGACTCCGAATCACCATTCGTACATACCATCAATTATCTCATCGCTAACCCTAGCTACATCGGAGCGTTAAGTGTGTGACCCTACGGGTTCGAGAACATGTAGACATGATCATATCAATAATCAATAGCGGGACCGGGATGCCCATATTGACTCCTACATATTCAACGAAGTTCTTTATCGATTGAACCACGATGCCGGAGATTCTTAATCTCATATACGATTCCCTTTGTCTCACGATAATTTGCCCGAGATTTGATCGTCGATATCTCCATATCTAGTTCTATCTCGTTACCTGGCAAATTCTCTTTACTCTTCCATAATATAGGATCTCCGTGATTAACACTTAATCACATGGTTGCAACCTTTCTGATGCTATATTACCGAGAGGGCCCAGAGTTATCTTTTCCGTCACAAGGAAGGACAAATTCCACTCTTGATTCATGTCACCCAACAAATACCATCGGAGATACCTGAAAGCCACCTTTATAATCACCCAGTTACGAAGTGACGTTTGATGTCCACAAAGTATTCCTACGGTAAATGGGAGTGACATAATCTCATGGTCTAAGGAAACTATACTTGGCATACTAAAAGCGTTGGCAATGAAAACTGTGTGACACGATCAATTGCCACTCTTTATTATTTGGGTCTTGTCCGTCACATCATTACTCCTAATGATATGACTCCGTTATCAAGTGACTATAACAAGTCCATGGTTAGGAAACTCTAACCATTTCTTGACTAACAAACTAGTCCGGTAGAGGCTCACTAGGGACATCTGGTTGTTTATATTCCACACATCTATTATGTTTCCGGTTAATACAATTATAGCATGGAGAATAAATTATTATCATAAACATGAATATGCTAATAAACCATTTTATTATTGCCTCTAGGGCATATTCCCAACAGTCTCCCACTTGCACTAGAGTCAATAATCTAGTTTACATTTTCTCGATTCAACACTCATGGTGTCTAACACTCATGGAGTCTCAGTGCTGATCATGTTTGCTTGTGGAAGAGGTTCTGTCCGTGCTCTGTACTATACAGTTCTCTATGCAAAACGTTAACGTCACCTAATTTGACATTACTTTATCATCTCATGATAAACCTATTATCATCACATGATAATTCTCATCATCACATGATGAATATAATATATTTGGTTAAAGAGTGAGATTTTTTGTTTCCCATTATGCCTACATGACGTATGATCAGTCAAAGGAACTTTCACATAGCATGTGCACCCGGAACTCACTCAATCTTGAAACAAAATTTCTCAAACCATAATATTATATCTTTTAATCCTTGAATTAATCATATACTCCTATATGTTGTAGACTCACAAATCGACAGTGCAGTCAAGTCACTTCGATATTTTCGATCATGCTTTCGCTGCGCTTCTGCTATTATGAGATCCCCAATCTAGTTTGGTTTTATGACTTAAACTAAGTCTACCAATCTCTAGATTACTTTATCTCATCTTCATGTTAAAATGACTCCTCATTCTAACACGTTCTTCTAACCAAGAACTTGGGTCACATATCGTCAAATACAAACACATGGTTCTTATATGTTTAGTCCTATGAACAATTCATAGCGAATTCTAACATATCCTCCAACCATCATTTTTGTACTGAGTTATCAACTCAATGTTTCACCTATTTCTCACAAGCAGATGAACCTTTCTTCTCTTGTTCCATTTTGAACTCCTTCAAAATCTTACTTAGGTTAAACATCCTGACATAATGCTTATCAAACATATCTATCCTCCATAGATACATCCATCTCCATGGATATTTGACTAACTTCATAAGTTATACTTTGGTTCCTGACTTATTTACAACATTTATGAAATCTCCATTTCACACAAACAAGATGTTGTAAACTCCCACTCAAATATACACCATACACATATTAAATTGTGAAACCACTTTGGCTCCCACTCAGAAATATGTTATCCTTATATTTGACCATGAACTAGCTCCCACTCAAACATATGTCTCCACATATTTTGATCATGGAAAATAGTTTCTGCTCTAACTTAATATATGTCGCCACATATCTTAATTAGATCACACTCGTGTATTTTCTCGATATTTTGGACACCTCCAAAATTCTTAATTAACTATTAATATCGAGAACTCTTTATACGAATGCTAGTACTTTGCTAGCATAAATCCTTTTGACCTTAAGCACAACTACACCATGTAGTTAACAACATTGAATATGTTAAAGAGCTTTACCTCTTGTGCTTTTGTCCAGTAAGTTTTATTTATTCCTTACAAACCCTTTTGAAGAATAAATATGTGAAACAACGCTTTCACAAAATCAAGCAACAATTACATTGTGATTTAAACTTAACATAGGATGACTCTTAGTCACTTTCGTATTTAAGGCTTCTATTTCTTCTTTGTAGTTTCGTAGTTATGTCTTGTTTCTCAAACATGACAAGTAAATCATGAATATTATTTTGTAACCTAACAAAACTTTATATTCTTGAATCCTACTTTTCTTTAGACAAGCTAAACCGAAATTCAATGATCACCATCATTAATTCCTTTATGTGTCAAGTTTTAACCAACAGAGCACTTTACATATGTGCCACTTGATACATAAACAAGCAAGGTTTTAGCTTTTCTATTTATTCCATCAATTCTTTTATCAATGAAATCTTTTCACGATAAACCACTAAAACACTTAGCACAACCAACAAATTGGTTTGCCCCTTTTAGTCTCATATTGTGGAATCACATTCATAGTCATACTTATGAATATACTACAACATTATTCGCAATGGTCTCTAATTATCTCATAATTACCATGACTTCTCATAACTCATATGGAATCGTTTATGTGAATCATTAAATAGATCCTTATTTCTAGAACAGAGTGTTTATCAAATAAATCTAAATGCTATTATTAAACCCCGAAGTAAAAACCCTTCTTTGAAACCACACAATATCAAATAGTGTGTGATTACAATGTCTTAGGATATATCAAACGCCTTTGAAATATTCTAAACATTGTAATTTGTGATAACACTTCTCACAAGTCCACATACTAACATATAACTCAAATAGTTTGTCTCTTTTGATCAAATAAAAAAGACTCAATGTTCTTGTTAACTTAATATCCTAAACTCCAGAATTTTATTTGATCTCATCAAATATCATAACTCGAACAAATACATACATTTACTCATATCATTTATGATGGAGCGCACAAAATAATGACATTTAACATTTGCTGAAAATACAACCAACACTTGTGTTTATTTTCGGCAACTCATGACACACTTCCAAAGGGTGGCATTTTTAGTCATACCCTTCAACAAGGCGCATTGATAAAACATCAAAATGTTTATTCAATCTTTAGCACGACTAAAACAATTGTCATTATTAAGTTTTTGATATCTTTAGTATGTCTCTTATTTATAAATGTTCAAAAAATTTATCATCTAGATTATATTAAGAATAATACACTTATAATCGAAAACTTGTGATTTCCAAAAAGGATTACTCATGAAAATAGAACAACCATTGTCTTCAACATGAATAACCGTCTCACATAAGCAAGACACACTAATTAAAATCACACTTAATTCGATTACAAAACTTATTCAAATCCTCTAATCCAAAATGATAAATGTAGAGACAGATCGTTGCCAGCATCAACTCCTTGATTGCCATCATTCTGCAACGTCTTCCCATATCCTTTATGCAAATCTCAAGCAGCAGGTTCTGTTTTCATAAAACAGAATGAGTATCAAATACTTATCGAAACCGCCACAATTGCAATTTGGACTTAAACACTTATAAGTTGTATATCACTATATACTTTCTACATTGTCAACTTCTCTTGCTATGGGTTCCACTTTGACATGACGCAGCCAAGACACAAACTCACAGAAAGTGATCAAATCACTTCCCATGACATAGTCTCCGGCATAATTCTTGAAACTGGGGAGAAGCTGGCGTAGCACCCCATCTATCGCGAAATCGTCATTCATCTCGTGGTTCGAAACATCTACCAGAGTATAGCCATCTTATGCATTTTCCTAAGGTGTTGTTCCAAGCAAGTGTTCTCTTCCATCTTGAGTGAAAGAAAACCGTTCAGACATTCGAACCTTACAATTCTAACTTGCGCTGAAAAACTATTTTTCAGCTCATCAGCAATCTCCATTGCAATCAAGTTCTTGAATTGTCTACTTAGGCCAGAATTCATGAAGGTGCACATCATCCACTTGACTTTCAAGTAGGTGGTTCAAAACCACTCCATGTACTCTTCATCGCTTGCAGAAATGTTTGGGTTTATCTCCTATTAGTTCTTCTAGCACGTAGAGCTGAGCATGGGTGTTTAGGACTGCTCTCAGATGCAGGTACCAATCAACAAAATTGACCCATCGAGACGTAGGTTTTTCAGCAACGAACGGACTACCATAGTCGACCATGATCTACAAGGATTTTTGCAAAGACATCTTTAGGACTTTTGTTTATGATAATTTTAGTTCATCTTATTACATGAACTCCCACTAAACTCAACATCTCTCAGGTTGTTTTAGTGTCACACGATCCAAATCCACTACACCACAACCGATCATCACATGAGATGTAGCTTCAATGGTGAACATCGCCATGTTGATCATATCATCCATATGACTCGTGTTTAACCTTTCGGTTCTTGTGTTCCGAGGCCATGTCTGTACATGCTAGGCTCGTCAAGGAAACCGTAGTATTTTCACGTGTGTAAACTGGCTTACACCCGTTGTATGCGAACGTAAGAATCTATCATACCCGATCATCACGTGGTGCTTCGAAACGACGAACTTTTGCAACGGTGCATACTAGGGGAGAACACATCCTGATAATAACGGGAGAGATCACCTTATCATGCTACCGTCGCGATCTCATCTAAGCATAAAATAAGGTGCATAAAAGGATTAACATCACATGCAATTCATAATTGTGATATGATATGGCCTTTCTTCTTGTGCCTTTGATCTCCATCTCCAAAGCACCGGCATGTTCTCCATCACCGGCATGATCTCCATCATTGTGGAGCCATCACCATGGTTGTCCACCAACTATTGCAACTACAACTAATGCTACTCTTAGCAATAAAGTAAAGCAATTACATGGTGATTCAATGACACGCAGGTCACATAAAATAATAGACAACCATATGGCTCCTGCCGGTTGCCATACTCATCGACATGCAAGTCGTGAAAGATTACAAATATGATCATTGCATACATTATCACAAATCACACATTGGCCATACCACATCACATGACCCCCCCTGCAAAAACAAGTTAGACGTCCTCTACTTTGTTTATGCAATTTTTTACGTGGCTTGGGTCAACGAGATAGAACCGTTCTAATCTAAGCAAAACCACAACGGTGATATAATAGTTTCTTATTTACTCATCCTTTCGAAAAGGCCTTCCATTAAAAATTGCATCTTCACTAAAGTAAGAGAAACAGACACCCGCCAGCCACTTATGCAATGCAAGTTGCATGTGTGTCGTGGAATCGGTCTCTCGTGCGTGGACGAGTAAAGTTGGTCCGGGCCGCTTCAATCTCACAATACCGCAAAGACGCAAAGTGCACGCGAGAAGGTAGCAACATAAAATATCAATGCCCACAACACTTGTGTTCTAATCGCACCAACATCTACGAATAGATCTAGGCTCTGATACCACGGAAGGGGTCGTTGCATAGAAAACAAAAAATTTCCTACGAAACAAGCGGAAGAAACCCCAAGGATCTAGATCTATTAGATAAAGGTAGTGAAGATGAGATCCAATCTCTTACCCTTGGAGATCGAACAAACGCGTTTTGTCGGTGTAGGGGTTGGCTAGTCGATCCCCGCAACTAGACTCATCTAGTCGCGAGGAGATGTATTATCCACGCGATCCAATCCGATGGAGCACCGCACGAGCAGCGCCTCCGCGGTATCCACACGTACGGCTCAATGTAGACGTCCTCTCCTTGATCCCGCAAGCGAGGAGGACGTGGCTAGATGGATCTCGGCACCATGACGGTTGTGGTGGCGTTGATGGTGTAGATCTCCGCGAGCATGGCTTTGCCAAGCCAAGCAAGAGGAGAGGGAGAGGAGGAGGTGGTGCAGTAGCAGCCTTACACTAGGCGTGGTGCGGCTATGGTGGAGAGGATGGCGTCAGCCCTACGGTAGAGGTGGAGCCAAGGGGAACTGGAGAGGTGCGGCTAGGGGCAGCAAGGGGAGGGCGGCGGCTAGGGCATCCAATGCCTCTCCCTTGCACCCCACCTTATATAGGTGGAGGCCAAGGGGAGGGGTGGGTCGGTCCTAGGGGTGCCTTGCCCCCCAAGGCTCCTCCCTTTCCTTAAAGGGGGATGCGGCCAAGGGGAAGGCTTCGCCCCCCAAGCCAACTCCAATTAGGGTTCGGCCCCCTTTCCCTTTGTGGTGGCCGGTTGGGCCTAGGGCTGGTGCAGCCAGCCCATTAAGGTTGCTGCACCACCCATTGGTCCATGTGGGACCCATACTCCTATGGGCCCCACTTCTAGACCCTTCTAGAACTTTCCGATATCCTATGCAAATATTCCGGAACTTTTCCGATACCTCCGGAAACCACTTTCCTTATATGAATCTTATTCCCCGGACTCCTCCGGAACTCCTCGTGACGTCCGGGATCCTATCCGAGACTCCGAATCACCATTCGTTCATACCATCAATTATCTCATCGCTAACCCTAGCTACATCGGAGCGTTAAGTGTGTGACCCTACGGGTTCAAGAACATGTAGACATGATCATATCAGTAATCAATAGCGGGATCGGGATGCCCATATTGACTCCTACATATTCAATGAAGTTCTTTATCGATTGAACCACGATGCCGGAGATTCTTAATCTCATATACGATTCCCTTTGTCTCACGATATTTAATTTTCCCGAGATTTGATCGTCGATATCTCCATATCTAGTTCTATCTCGTTACCTGGCAAATTCTCTTTACTCGTCCATAATATAGGATCTCCGTGATTAACACTTAATCACATGGTTGCAACATTTCTGATGCTATATTACCGAGAGGGCCCAGAGTTATCTTTTCCGTCACAAGGAAGGACAAATCCCACTCTTGATTCATGTCACCCAACAAATACCATCGGAGATACCTGAAAGCCACCTTTATAATCACCCAGTTACGAAGTGACGTTTGATGTCCACAAAGTATTCCTCCGGTAAATGGGAGTGACATAATCTCATAGTCTAAGGAAACTATACTTGGCATACTAAAAGCGTTGGCAATGAAAACTGTGTGACACGATCAATTGCAACTCTTTGTTATTTGGGTCTTGTCCATCACATCATTACTCCTAATGATATGACTCCGTTATCAAGTGACTATAACAAGTCCATGGTTTGGAAACTCTAACCATCTCTTGACTAACGAACTAGTCCGGTAGAGGCTCACTAGGGACATCTGGTTGTTTATATTCCACACATGTATTATGTTTCCGGTTAATACAATTATAGCATGGAGAATAAACTATTATCATAAACATGAATATGCTAATAAACCATTTTATTATTGCCTCTAGGGCATATTCCCAACAATGTTAACCGGGACGGCACGCATGTGGATTGAAGGACTGCCAGAAAGGACAGTTCATACTTGGAGTGACATGAAGCGTGTATTTATCCAGCACTTCCAGGGTACGTATAAACGCCCTAAGTCGATATTCGACTTACAACGGTGTGTACAGCAAAAGAACGAGTCCAGCCGAGAATTCGTTTCACGTTGGAGCGAAATCAAAAACGCCTGCGAGGGCGTCTCAGAAACACAGGCAATTCATGCCTTCAAGCAGTCTTTGAGGAAGGGCACGACTTTCCGCTTCATGATCTATAGCGATGAGTCGAACTTTGGGTGGCTTACTAGCCTGTGCAAACAAATATGCCGTCGCTGATGATGACAACAGGGAAGATGGTGAAACCCGCCGACGCGAGCCCGGGAAAAAGAAAGTTGAAGACCAAGCCGACCCTTCTCATGAGGTTGCTGCCGCCTTTGGTAAGGGCGGCTCAAGCAATAGCAAGTGGCAGGGCAAGAAGCCAGCAACCAACCAATTATCCCGACCGCCAGCAGTGAAGTATGACGACATCAAGCACAATCCCTATGTTCATCATCTAAGGCCGGATGGATCGATCTCCCACGCGATCCAGCAATGTCACATCAATCGGGACATTGCCAAGGATCCCAAAGCCGGCAAGTCAAGGAACAAGCGCAAGTCCAGGAAGGACGACAAAGAGAAGGAGGAAGCTACCTCGGAATCTGATGGTGCAACCTCCAAGGAATGAAAAAGCAGCAAGTTCCCTAAGCATGCTGAGAGACTCGTCATCAGCCTGGCAACAGATTCGTCTCGCAAGGAAAAGGCGGCTTGGCGAGAACTTAATGCTATGGTGCCTGCGGTGCCACAATATTTGGATTGGTCCGACACACCCATCACGTGGGATCGCAGCGATCATCCGGACAGAGTTCCTGCAAAGTGCACCTACGCTTTAGTCGTCAGCCCTATAGTCGACAAATACAAGTTGACAAAGGTGCTCATGGATGGTGGAAGCAGTATCAACATACTCTATGCCGCAACATTGAAGAGGATGCGTCTCTCCGAGTCACAACTCACCCACAGCACTATGAAGTTTCATGGGATTGTGCCGGGACGACAAGCCTCTTCGATGGGACAAATCACCTTGAAGGTCACCTTTGGCGGAGCTGATAATTTTCGGACTGAGGACGTCTCCTTTGAGGTGGTACCATTTAAAAGTGCATATCATGCAATCTTTGGACGTCCGGCTTTCGCCAAATTTATGGCTCGGCCCTGCTACATATATAGCAAGCTGAAAATGCCGGGACCCAATGGGATCATCACAGTCAAGGGAGACTTCAAGAAAGCAAAGGAATGTGAAGCCACCAATGCCGTCCATGCTGAACAACAAATCTGCAAGGAAGAATTGGAGGACCTCAAAAAGACAATGGGTCCCGATGAGATGCCGGCAACTGAAAAGCCGTCCTCTAAGGTTGACTCGAGTTTCAAACCTAAGGATGACACCAAGAAAATCAAGCTCTCAAACCTAAGGATGACACCAAGAAAATCAAGCTCTCAAAAGGCTTCTATTTCTTCTTTGTAGTTTCGTAGGTATGTCTTGTTTCTCAAACATGACAAGTAAATCATGAATATTATTTTGTAACCTGACAAAACTTTATATTCTTGAATCCTACTTTTCTTTAGACAAGCTAAACCGAAATTCAATGATCACCATCATTAATTCCTTTATGTGTCAAGTTTTGACCAGCAGAGCACTTTACATATGTGCCACTTGATACATAAACAAGCAAGGTTTTAGCTTTTCTATTTATTCCATCAATTCTTTTATCAATGAAATCTTTTCACGATAAACCACTAAAACACTTAGCACAACCAACAAATTGGTTTGCCCCTTTTAGTCTCATATTGTGGAATCACATTCATAGTCATACTTATGAATATACTACAACATTATTCGCAATGGTCTCTAATTATCTCATAATTACCATGACTTCTCATAACTCATATGGAATCGTTTATGCGAATCATTAAATAGATCCTTATTTCTAGAACAGAGTGTTTATCAAATAAATCTAAATGCTATTATTAAACCCCGAAGTAAAAACCCTTCTTTGAAACCACACAATATCAAATAGTGTGTGATTACAATATCTTAGGATATATCAAACGCCTTTGAAATATTCTAAACATTGTAATTTGTGATAACACTTCTCACAAGTCCACATACTAACATATAACTCAAATAGTTTGTCTCTTTTGATCAAATAAAAAAGACTCAATGTTCTTGTTAACTTAATATCCTAAACTCCAGAATTTTATTTGATCTCATCAAATATCATAACTCGAACAAATACATACATTTACTCATATCATTTATGATGGAGCGCACAAAATAATGACATTTAACATTTGCCTAAAATACAACCAACACTTGTGTTTATTTTCGGCAACTCATGACACACTTCCAAAGGGTGGCATTTTTAGTCATACTCCTTCAACAAGGCGCATTGATAAAACATCAAAATGTTTATTCAATCTTTAGCACGACTAAAACAGTTGTCATTATTAAGTTTTTGATATCTTTAGTATGTCTCTTATTTATAAATGTTCAACAAATTTATCATCTAGATTATAATAAGAATAATACACTTATAATCGAAAACTTGTGATTTCCAAAAAGGATTGCTCATGAAAATAGAACAACCATTGTCTTCAACATGAATAACCGTCTCACATAAGCAAGACACACTAATTAAAATCACACTTAATTCGATTACAAAACTTATTCAAATCCTCTAATCCAAAATGATAAATGTAGAGACAGATCGTTGCCAGCATCAACTCCTTGATTGCCATCATTCTGCAACGTCTTCCCATATCCTTTATGCAAATCTCAAGCAGCAGGTTCTGTTTTCATAAAACAGAATGAGTATCAAATACTTATCGAAACCGCCACAATTGCAATTTGGACTTAAACACTTATAACTTGTATATCATTATATACTTTCTGCATTGTCAACTTCTCTTGCTATGGGTTCCACTTTGACATGACGCAGCCAAGACACAAACTCACAGAAAGTGATCAAATCCCTTCCCATGACATAGTCTCCGGCATAATTCTTGAAACTGGGGAGAAGCTGGCGTAGCACCCCAT
This sequence comes from Puccinellia tenuiflora, assembly GCA_012064385.1. Classification (NCBI taxonomy): domain Eukaryota; kingdom Viridiplantae; phylum Streptophyta; class Magnoliopsida; order Poales; family Poaceae; genus Puccinellia; species Puccinellia tenuiflora. Next base: position 89,465 of record QRDG01001465.1, on the reverse strand, counting down.
CTATCGCGAAATCGTCATTCATCTCGTGGTTCCAAACATCTACCAGAGTATAACCATCTTATGCATTTTCCTCAGGTGTTGTTCCAAGCAAGTGTTCTCTTCCATCTTGAGTGAAAGAAAACCGTTCAGACATTCGAACCTTACAATTCTAACTTGCGCTGAAAAACTATTTTTCAGCTCATCAACAATCTCCATTGCAATCAAGTTCTTTAATTGTCTACTTAGGTCAGAATTCATGAAGGTGCACATCATCCACTTGACTTTCAAGTAGGTGGTTCAAAACCACTCCATGTACTCTTCATCGCTTGCAGAAATGTTTGGGTTTATCTCCTATTGGTTCTTCTAGCACGTAGAGCTGAGCATGGGTGTTTAGGACTGCTCTCAGATGCAGGTACCAATCAACAAAATTGACCCATCGAGACGCAGGTTTTTCAGCAATGAACAGACTACCGTAGTCGACCATGATCTACAAGGATTTTTGCAAAGACATCTTTAGGACTTTTGTTTATGATAATTTTAGTTCATCTTATTACATGAACTCCCACTAAACTCAACATCTCTCAGGTTGTTTTAGTGTCACACGATCCAAATCCACTACACCACAACCGATCATCACGTGAGATGATGTAGCTTCAATGGTGAACATCGCCATGTTGATCATATCATCCATATGACTCGTGTTTAACCTTTCGGTTCTTGTGTTCCGAGGCCATGTCTGTACATGCTAGGCTCGTCAAGGAAACCGTAGTATTTTCGCGTGTGTAAACTGGCTTACACCCGTTGTATGCGAACGTAAGAATCTATCACACCCGATCATCACGTGGTGCTTCAAAACGACGAACTTTTGCAACGGTGCATACTAGGGGAGAACACATCTTGATATTAACAGGAGAGATCACCTTATCATGCTACCGTCACGATCTCATCTAAGCATAAAAATAAGGTGCATAAAAGGATTAACATCACATGCAATTCATAATTGTGATATGATATGGCCTTTCTTCTTGTGCCTTTGATCTCCATCTCCAAAGCACCGGCATGTTCTCCATCACCGGCATCATCTCTCCATCATTGTGGCGCCATCACCATGGTTGTTGTCGGCACAGTGGAAACCAGGGTACCACGGGCCGGCCTGCCAGGGCCCACGAGTTTCTTCGGACAATTTTCGCTAAGGACCAGGCTCTCCAGCCTGGCGAGCCTCGCGAGGGTTTTTCCCTCGCGAAGGATCTGTTCTCCTCGCCGAGGGTTTTCTCCCTTGGCGAGGGGCCGCTACTCGACAAGGCGTCTCCGACGCCACCCGCAATTCTGCTAAGGACCTAGCCGGAAGGCTCGGCGAGGCTTTTCGCCTCGTGAAGCCCCTTCCTCGCGAAGCCCTTTCCTCGCGAAGCCATCTCTGCCTCCGCTGCAGAGCGCACATGGGCTCTGCGCCATGTGCAGAGTGACGCGCGTGCCTACGCGCGATGACGACGACGCTGCAGTTGCCGTTTCCATGTATAAAGCAGTCAACAAAGCGGAGCCAAGCAAAGCGGACAACGAGTATTGCCTCTTTGGTGATAAGGGAACCGTCTGCAGCTACGCTCCAAGGACGACGTCACTGTGGGTCACCTCCCACCTCAGCAAGCGCCAGCCCACCGTCCGGCTGGTCGGTGGCCTTTTTCAGCTTTGGTGACGCCGCTCCCCTGCCATGGACCGCGTCCATGAGTTCTACCTTTATGGTGGACTCCACCTTTATCGTGCACCCTGCTCCTTCCTTCGTCGCCATGTGGTAACCCTTCCCGCCCAAATGTTTGGGCAGAAGAGGTCCAGGACACCTATAAAAGGAGGGGAGGCACGCCCAAGCAAAGGGTTGGACCTTTGGTAGGGAGATCTTCGGTTAGAGTAGCTCAAGTAGACCCTAACCCTAGATCCGAAGACTAGCAAGTAGCCATTGTTAGCCACCTCGAGCTCTCCAAGCTCTCCTGTACTGTGAACTTCTCCATGCAGTGCAATACACCGTAGCAGGACATAGGGGTTTTACCTCCCAAAGAGGGCCCTGAACCTAGGTAAGATCTTGTGTCTATCTCTGCAGTGTCGCCCGCAGCGAGTCCGGCGAGCACCGTCGCCGGAGCACGTTGAGGGTTGTTTGACTCCGTGTTCAGCCCCTTACACGATACCTTGGAGACACCCCCAGTTCCTGGGAACAATCTCCGACATTTGGCGCGCCAAGTAGGGGGCTGAGGCGCGTCTTCATCCTCGACACAGCCATGGCCGGCCCTTCTCGCGCCGAACGACTCGCTCGCCGGGCGGCCAGCGCCGCCACCGCTCCTCCCGCTGGCAACCCGCGTGGCCGCCCACGCGGGAGCGCCGCTCCGGCGCGCCGCGCCGACCCCGAGCCCCGCGTCGAGCACCCGGAGGACGACGACCACCACGACCACGCTGAGGACGACTTCGACGAAGAGGAGGCTTCCTCTCTGCACCCGTCGCGGGACCGTGCTGCCTCCTCGCTGGGCCGCCCTGCGCCCAGCCCGGCCACTGCGCTTCTCATGGCGCAGGAGCTACTGCAGTACCATCCTACTCCGGAGGCCCAGGAGGGCTGGCTCAACCGCCTCTCTGAGCTCATCGGCGCTGCTCGCGTCGCCGCTCCCGCCCAGTCCCGTTCACTGGTTCCTTCGGGCCGCGTGGGGGACGTGGCGCAAGGCGCCCCTCCCGCGCCTCCGCTCCATCCTGCACCTGCTCCAGCTCCACCGGTTGCACCGCAGCCTGCTCCAGCGGGGGCTCCTCCTCGCGACAACCGCGCTGCATCGCACGCGTCGTCGCCGCATGACTGCCAAATTGTGCAGCGAGCCCCTGAGGATGCACACGTGAGCATCAAGCGCGGGCAGGAACGCCGCAACCGCGTCGTCCAGGACGTCGCCGCCGCTGGGCGCCACCTCCGTGCCACCCTCGCCAACGGCACGGTCACATATGGCACGACGGCCGCGTTCACTCGCACCCTCCGTCACGTCGTGTGACCCGTCAAGTTCCGGCCAGACCTGCCTCCGCGCTACGACGGCAAGAATAACCCCCTGGAGTTCCTATAGCTCTACACTCTGGCCATCCAGGCCGCCGGGGGTGACGACAAGGTCATGGCAAACTGGTTCCCCATGGCCCTCAAGGACTCCGCGTCCTCATGGCTCACCAACCTCCCCGCCGAGTCCATCAACTCTTGGGAGGAGCTCTGCCGGTGCTTCGTCGCCAACTTCAAGGGCACGTACGAGCGCGGCCTCACCTACAATGACCTCCGCGCCGTGCGTCAGAAGCCCGGCGAGACCCTCCGCAAGTACATCCAGCGCTTTAGCCAGGTGCGGAACAAGATCCCCAACGCCACCGACGCGCAGGTCATTTCAGCCTTTCAGGCTGGAGTGACAGACGTGCGGATGCTCGAGAAGCTTGGCGACCACGACAACATCGCCACCGTCGTCAAGCTCTTCGACTTGGCGGACAAGTGCGCCAAGGCTGAAGAGGGACGCTTGTTCGTCAAGAACGAGCCAGGGGACCCCGCCGAGGGGTCCAAAAAGAAGAAATCCTCGGAGAAGCGCAAGACTACTGCAGTCCTCGCGGCTGAGCCCGACGCCAAGCAGCCTCGCCAAGCTGCCGCTCCAGCCACGGGACCTGAGAAGAAGGATGATCATCCCTTCTGCATCTACCACAACAGGCATTCTCATGCCACCGAGGACTGCTTCGACATCAAGAGGCTTCGCGAGGCTCGCGAGGCTTGCGAAGCAAACGGAGGCCGCGGAGGCCGCGGCGGAGGCCGCGGGGGGCGATGCTGGAACAACAACTACTACAATGACAACTACCAGCAGAACCCCCAGGCCAATGCCGTACAGCCCGCTAATGACAACCTGCCTGCCGAGGCTGATGAGGGCTACCAGGTGCCTCGCGGGGCCGCTTGCATCCTTGGCGGGGCTTAGGCCCCTCGCTCCAACCGCCACTTCAAGCAATTCGCTTGCGAGCTCGCAGCAGCCCTTCCCGGGGTCGAGGCCTCTAGGCCCCTCAAGTGGTCTGAGCACCCCATCACCTTTGACTCCACCGACCACCCCAAGTCCACCTCAACCGTTGGCACCATCCCGTTGGTCTGCACTCCCACCATCAACAACATCGCCGTCTCTAAGACGCTCATTGATGGGGGTGCTGGCCTCAACGTCATCTCCGTCGAGACATTCGAGAAGCTGCAGGTGCCCTACGAGCGGCTCATGCCCACCAGGCCCTTCTCGGGAGTGACAGAGGGTCTTACCACCCCTTTGGGGCAGGTGAGGCTCGCCGTCACTTTCGGCACCCAGACCAACTACCGCACCGACCTGATCGACTTCGATGTTGCCCACATCGGCCTGCCCTACAACGCCATCCTCGGCTACCCCGCCCTCGCCAAGTTCATGGCGGTCACCCACCACGCCTACAACCTCGTCAAGCTCCCTGGCTCCAGTGGCACCATCGTCATCCGCGGCGTGGTCTCTGACGCCGTGTACGCTGCGCAAGTGGCTTACAAGGCTGCCGCGGTGGCGTCCCCCGCCGACGAGGACGAAGAACCCCTCCCGAGGCCCCCCCGCGAAGAAAAAGCAGCTGTTCTCTCAGGAGAAAGCCTCGACAAAGCAAGTGTCTCTGGAGGCAAACGGCTCGGGGGCTAGCGTCACCGTCGGCGCCAACCTGCCTCCCAAATAGGAAAGCGCGCTCGTCGCCTTCCTCGAGCACCACTTAGCCGTGTGTCCAAACGCACGCCCCGTGTGTGCAAACGCGGCGCCAGGCGCCAGAGAAGCAAGACTTCATCATCAAAGAAGGAAAAACTTCTGGCCACGCTAGTGTAACGAACATCTGTTTCAGGTCATTTTGAACCTTTGCGCATCGCGCCAGCATGTTTTGCGGCTTCGGTAAGCTATTATTGCCATTTATTCTCGCTCGTATGATCCCTCATGTGTATCTCGCGAGCGGGGGCTAGCAGGGTGCCATGCCACGGGAGCATCCCGGCAGCACCTAAAACCCAAGGGGTCCGAGCTCTGAACTTGCGGGTCAGCTCTCATGCATGTCAACTCCCAAGGAGCTCTGAACTCATGGGTCAGCTCCCGTGCACGTCAACTCACCAAGGATCACCAAAACCTTGGTGCTTGTTCTCCTCGTGAGACACACATGAAGGAACCTACGAGCACAAGTTATCTAGCTATCTATTGCTTGTGGGTATGCCTATTTTTGTCCAAGTGCAGGAAACAAGCATCAGGCACCCTCTCCAAGGCAACAACGCCTCGCCAGGGAACCAACACCCTCTCCAAGGCGGAAACGCCTCGCCGAGCTAAGTCTAAACACTTGTTTGAATTCCCTCTCGCTGGTTTTTGCCCCTCGAGTCTCTTTTCTCTCTCCTATGCCTCATGGGCTGCTTGCACGTCGAAGGGGGGCCCCAAGCATCGCGCTTCGAGGAGCTCTTACTTCTTGAGGCCTCACGCACCCCCCGGCCTTGTGGAGCACTGACTCTCACATACCGAAGCGGCGGTGGTGTAGCGCTAAGAGAGGGTCCTAAGACGTAGAGCGAAAAAGACATGAGGAGGAAAGACAAAGGCTTCCCGAGGGACATTCACAAGCACACTCCAATATAACTTGACAAGTTTTTACAAAGTTTACAACCAAAACGAATGCTAAGCTAGTCTGTGCCTCTGCACGTCCGGATGCAGGAGTTCAAGCCGTTGCGCCTCCTGAGGTGCCTGCCTTGTCCACGGCGGTCTCTGCCTCCTCCAGAGTTTCCTCCTCGTCGTCGCCTTCGATCACGACTTGGTCGAACTTCTTGGCGAACGCGACGGCGGCCTGCGTGGCAGTCTCCCACGCCCTGTTGCTGATGGGCCTTGGCGGTGCCATCACATCCTTAAGGTCAAGTGAGGGCTGGAGCCTCACGAGGTTGCTGAAGATGTTGGTGACGGCGACGACCAGGATCTCGCGGCTCTCCTCCACGACGCGCTCATCAAAACCCTTTGCGACCCCTTCAAGCCTCCCGAGGAATTGCTCGAAGAAGTACGAATATGTGGTTTCATCGTCGGTCGCTGCGGAGAAGGAGGGGACGTCGATCCTCAGATCATCCCCGACCGCGTGCGCACGGCTCACCAAGCTCTGGAGGATGCTCTGGCGCTGGCGCGTCATGGACCGGCCAACCGCGCGCTGGTCCCATGCCTGCTCCGCCAGAGCCGCGGCCGGCCCCACCTGCTGCCGGAGCTCGTCCAGGTCTCTCTCCAGGGCGATGGCGTTCCCCTTCGCGCGAGCCTGGGCCTCCCGGGAGACCTCGAGGCAAGAGGTCAACCGCTTCTCCTCCTGTTCGAGCTCCTTGATGTGTTTTTCGAACGTTTTGCGCTTGGACTTGAAGCGGTCCTCCTTCTTCGTGGCCTTCTCGTCGTATTCTTTGGCGAGGCTCTCGCGGACAAGCTTGACCTTGAGGTCGGCCTCTTCTTGGAGCCTCTTCCGCTCCGCCGCGAGGTTGGCTTCGTCGGTGGCCACCCGGCCCTCGCGCTCCTGCAGCTGCCCCTCGCGGGTGGCCTGGTCCTTCTCGAGCAGCTGGACCTGCTCCTCGCGCCTGTGCAGCTCCTTCTCGCGGAGGGAGAGCTCCTCCTCGTGCCGCTTCAGCTCTGCCTCGCGAGACGCCAGCTGACCCTCGCGGGCATCTAGCAGCTCGCGGAGCTCCTTCAGGCTGGCCCTGGCGACCTCGGAGTCAGTGGCAAACTTCTGCTCCGCGGCCGCTAGCTCGTCATGCTTGGAGGCGGCCTCCACCTCGAGCGCTTCCCTGGCGGCGTTGAGCTCTTCCATCACCTCCTGCGCCTCCCGCTTGACGCTGTCGCGGGTCTCTTTGGCGAAGCGGAGGGCCTCTTGGCGCTCCGCCTGGGCCGCCGCGTCCCACCGGCGGCACACCTCCACCCTCTCGTGGAGAAGGGCCCAGGCCTCGCTGAGCCTCGCCTTTTCCTCTGCCAGGGCATTTTCTTCTTCGGCGAGCTGCTCCTCCAGCCCGTCGAGTGCCCGCCGCGCCTGGTTGAGGATGACCCGGCGACGAATTGCTTGGCGCTGCGACCCCTGCAGCGCCAAGGCTCCCGCACTACTACTGGGTGCCTGCCTCGGGCCCACGACCGCCTCTGGTGCGGTCCGGGGGCTTGTGGGGGCGCCTCCCTCGGCGCTCGTTTCGGTTGCCCTCTGGGGGCTGGGCGCCCTCTTGCGCTCAACTTCAGCGCCGGTGGGCTCCGGCGGTGCCTCCGCCTCCTGCTCCTCAGGGGCGCCTCCGGCCCCCTCTGTGACGGCCGCGTCCGCCGCGGCCTCGGGTACATCGGCCCCTTGTGGGGGAGCCTCCTCCTCCGTTGGGGGCGGTTCCAGGACGATCTCCTCACCCATCTTCTCCTCCTCTGTCTCAGTCTGGACGGGAGGAGTGGCCGTCCTTGTTGACGACGGCGGTACCACCTCTTCCACCACCTCCTCCGCGCGGTGCTTGACCGCGGGAGGAGTTGCCGCCCGAGCCAAGGGCGACGCCACCTCTTCGGTCACCTCCTCCTCGCAGCGCTCCACCACGGGAGGAGTGGCTGCACGAATCGGCGACGGCGTGGCCTCCAACACCACTGCCACCTCCGCGCGGTGCTCAACCGCGGGAGGAACAACTGCCTGCTGCGACTCACCAGCCGCAGGCGTCTCCGCGATGATGCTGGCGGTCTCTCCAAGCTTGTGGAGCCGCCGCCTCTTGGGCTCAGCAGGTTGCCTGAAAGGAAGACGAGTTGAAGATCCTTCAGGGGGGTTTTCCTCAGAAGCAAGATGTTAAAGGAAAAAGAAAAGATCAAGGGCTTACTCGCCGGCCATCACCCACACCCTCTTCTTCGCCTTGGGCGGCTGGGTGTTGCTTGCTCCGGCCACCTCTCGAGTCGCTCCGGTCTCCGCGCGAGGAGTGCCTCTCGCGGTTGCGGCCCTCCTGTCGTGGACGGCCTTGGAGCGGAGTTCGCGGCGCCCTCCCCCGCCGCCGCTCGTCCCCTCCTCCTCTTCGACATGTTGGGAGCGGGAGACGTGGAAGGCCCCCTCCTCATCGCTGGAGGAGAGCACCTGGAGGTCCACCTCAGCAGGAGCGCTCCTGGAGGAGCCGGCGTCTTCACCAGCGGCGTCTTCCCTCGAGGCCTCATCCTCGCCGAGGGGGTCTTCGCTTCTCGAGGCCTCCTCTTCAGCAGACTCCTCGGCCTCTTCAGGCTCCGGAGGCTCGTCCAAGTACTCCGGCTCCCGCCACCCACGGGTTAGGGCGAGGCCCGCGGTGCCCCGTGGGCACAATTCCCCATTCGTCGAACGTGGGCATGCACGCGCGCTGCTCCTCGATGCTCTCCTCGGCGAAGCAGATGAGCGGCTTGGCCGCCTCCTTGGTGGCGGACGGGATCTCCGACGTCGTAAAGAGGACGCCCATGATCTGGCGTAGTACCTCAGGCGCGAAGCCGTCCCTGCTCAGCCGCATTGTTTCCCCCTGCCGTCGTATCGCCACTCCGGCTCGGCGTGCAGCTGCAGGGGAGCAATCCGGCGCCTCGTGAAATCTTTCGCCACCATCTGGCCGGTGACCCCTGCCTCGCGGATGCGTCGGATACACTCGTACACCGCGTCAAGCCTCGAGCCCCTGAAGTCCGCGCTCGCCCAGCGCGCCCACTTCCTCGGGGGCCCCTCAGGCACCTCCAGGAGAGGGTGTGTGGCCTTGGCGTCGATGAAGAGCCACTTCTCGCGGAACTTATCCACCTTCTTCGTCACCTTGGTGATGGCGTCCTCACCGCACCAGGCGATGGGGATGTAGTTCTCACTCCTGGCGTCGGCGATGCGGAAGGAGACGCACCCGAGCCGCTCATTCTGGGCGGTGCTCCGGAGGGAATAGAAGCTACGAAAGAGCGCCACCGAGGGGCGGATGCCGATGTATGCCTCGCAGAAGTGGGCGAAGATGGCAAGGATGAGGATGGAGTTGGGATGAAGATGAAGCAGTTGGATCTGGTACACCTCCAAGATCGCCAGGAGGAAGTCGGAGAACGGCGGCACCAGGCCGGCGTAGAGGGTATGGAGGAAGATGGGGTAGAATGTCTCGGTGAGCCTGCTGCCAGCCGGCCTCATCTCGGTGGCCCCATGCTCCTTGGTGCTCGCCGCCACCAGGCGGCGCACCGTCGCTATCGTCGCCGCGGTAACACGCGTCCGCGGCAGTGCTCCCTCGAGAGCAGCAGCGCGCGCCATCGCCGCCGACGTACCGGCTTGCACCGTGCCCTTGCCCTTCAGGTCAGCAGCTGCTCTCTTGGGCGCCATTGGTCACCGGATAAGAAGATGAAGACTCTGGAGTTGGAGCGCTCTGGAGAGATTGGAGGCGTGGGGAGAAGTGTGCGGAGGAGTTATGGGAGAAGTGATGGGCGCCGACCGCGCACCCAGGCTTTATTGACTGGCTCCTGAGTCGTGGCGGGCCCCGCCACGTCGCCCGTTGGAGCCGAGGAGGTCGTGGCCGCGGGTGCAACCGCTGCGCGCTGTGGGGACCCCGGACTAGCTGTCCGAAATACCCTTGTGCCTACATCAGCGATCCCATGATCAGTGTGTCGCTGAGCACAATCAAACTGGTAATCAAAGAACATCCATAAATACCGAAGGAATATACTTACTCGATTGAAGTCATAATCTTCAATAGGTACTTGCAGCGGAAAATCACCAAACAACGTGGAGCCCAAGTCATTCGCCTTAACCCTACAGGCAACTGACTGGGAAGCGCCCTAGTTCGCATTGACGTCATTTCCGCCTCCTTCTTCAAGCTGCTCTTCCTTAAAATCTGGCTAAGACAATAGCCAGGGACGAAACCATTATGAGTACAATGGGAATTGTACTCGCAAACTACCCCCGAAAGAGCATGCACTACCCCCTTTTTTTTTTATAGTTTGAGTAAAACATTGTTTGCTTTGAAAACTCTATCCTTATTGAAAAGAGAATGATAGACTTTTGTTTAATAAAACTTTGTCTGAAAACTCTATAACTTTGGTTGAAGTAAGATAAGAGAAATTTTATAACTTTTCATAAACCTTGTATATTTTTCAAAATATCTATAGCCTTTGTTAAAGAAAACGAAAAGAAGGCTTTAGATTCCCCTTTTCTTTTTTTCATAAAACTGTCTTTGTAAGGAGTTTTCTTTGAAAACATTTTTCCCGAAAAATAGCTGTTTGTTAAAATAAGAAGTCCCTTTTTAAAAACGTTTTTCCTGGAAAATCACCATTTTGTTTATTTATCCAAAACTCCTCCTTTTTCCCGACCATGTCTCATCATGGTCCAATTATTTCCAACAACTCATACCAGCACATTGGCATAGTTGCATAAAACATCCTTCACATCATTTTCTCTTTCAAATCTCAAACCTTTTTCCAAAACTTGCACATCTTTGTAAAACTTTGCACATGGCCTAGTACAGCCTCCCAACTGTCCATATCCGAGGACTCGGCTATTCGAATAGTTTTACCCTCTGCAGAGGTAGCACGCTTTTCCCACACCCATCCGGTAGCTCATCGTGTCTGCCACGTCCCGCCATACAAGGTGTATGCGAAGTTGAGCCACCGGCCATAGCCTTTCCTTTGCTCATGCTAGTATAGGACCCTGCCCTTACGATTTCACCATTCCTTCAACACCTAGTACAGGATCCTCCGTCGAGGAACCTAGATGTAAGGACTCGTAGTTTTGCCCGGCGACCCAAAGGTGGACCTTCAATCCCTCAATCCATCAGATTGCCGAGACCCGGGTCAGGGGTTAGAGTCGCCATGCTCATCCCCTCATGCATAACGGAGTCGTCTCCGTCGATGAGGTATCCAGTACTAACACGAGCAAACTATATGACTACGCCCGTTCCCATATTTGGGTAGATGTGGTCGCACAGGTTATTGGCTGGTCGTCATAGTACTAAGACACAATGTGCATTTTTCATAAACATTACCGATCACCTCTTTTCCACTTCCATGCCGACCATTCGGCATTCCACATTCTTCCAAGTACTTTGAAAAGGAGTTTTGGAATAAATCATATTTTTCCATCCTATAGTTATACATATCTACTCTTGGCAAAATAGTTTTTTTCATATCTTTGTAAAAAGGTTTTTAAAATCATCGCTACTTTTGAATACTTCAGGTGATCAAATAGATGAATATAAATGCAAGCTCAGTGAAGTAGCTTGCCTGTTTTCAGCATAATGTCCTTGGACTTCTCCTCACTGATCAAAGAAATAAACTCCGGTTCTTCTCCAATAAATCCTTTCCAAGGTTCACTCCGATAGCGTTCGTATCTAACGTCGTAAAAAGGAAAGAACACAATCAACACACAGTAGGACACTCCAACAAACATCAAACAAACAACAATCATGGGAGATGACTAGTATTTAACAAGCAAGTTTGGCAATTACCAACACTACTCACGTTTATAAAAAAATATGTCTAAAGTGGTGATTAAGCATCTTTATTCAATTAGGAAATACTTCAGACAAAAGTTAAGCTATCAAGTAATCTCTATAATTCAAAATATCTCACCAATCTAAGGTAGAAATATTACTAGACACTCAAGCTAGCACTCAACTTGAATATAACCAAGTTTAACAAGCAAGGCAATTATATTAGTCACACCAAATAATCTAATCATCAACATAAACAAGCAATATATACCATTACTAAACTACTCAATCAAGCATCACAACAACTCTAAAGCATCACACATAGCTATTGCACTCACAAAGCAACACAATTTGATTTCGATTTAATTGAATTAACCATTATTTAATTGTGTCACAATTATGGCAGAAACTAGGGTTTCATGTTTAATTGCATAACTTGAGTTCTGTTGGTCACAAAAATATGAACTAAAATTCTACGGAAAGCTATTGAAGTTTAGAAGACAACCCAATTGGATTTAATTCAATTAAGGTTATTAAACTCCCTATATAAATGTTTTAATCCAGAATGTTGGTTTTCTTGTTTTTGCTACAACTCAAGTTAATTGTATTCAAAAATCAAATAATTTTAGGGGTGACTAGTATTGCTTAAATGTGAGTTAACAAAATTGGTTTGACCTCATTTGGATTAGTAGAGTATCAGAAACAAACAAGTTTAGATTCTGTACTTTCTGTGGTATTTTTAATATCATTATTTATATATTAACCTAAATGGGGTGAAACCACTTTAGTGAGTTAGATAATTTCATAAGCTTTCCAGAACATTTTAATTTGCTATTTTTAGATTCTTAGATCTCAAGTTATTGGGTTTCAAATTCTAATCAAATTTCTGACAGAAGTTTTTATCATTTTAAGTGTTAACAACTAGCTGATTTGATAATTTCATTCTGACTTGACCACAACATCAAATGGATTCAAACCAGTGGCATTGGGTTCACTAGTTGATATACTTTTAATAACATTTTAGTTTGATAATTTTGGTTAAACCAATCTCTGGGAAGCATCTCCCAAAGTTGGTACCAATATAACCTTTCTGAGTTTTCAGTTAAAACTAACACCATTGTCATTTTTATTTCAAATGGGAAATATGTCCAACAAGGATCATGGCCTGCATCTATGTGAAGATGGCATGTTATATTAGCTACAACATTTTAGTTTGCTATTTTTAGGCCTCTGGTTGAATAGGAATTTGCATGGGAAAAGGGCTATGTTCTGTTATTTCATGTGGTGGAATAATCCGATTAGCTATCTTCCTCGGATTATATCTTTTATCTAGATTTTATTTTGGGGTTCACAAGTCTTGATCAAAGCAGTACACTAATCATACTAACATGTCATGCCAAGAATTACTCCTAAATAAAATTAGGTGAATTAAGATCAACAGCTAAAAACAGAAATAAATATCTGTTTCAGAAACTTTTCTGAAACAGATAGGACATAGCTACTTTGTCCATCTATTCGAGGATTCTAGACTAATCATTTTGGACATACAAGACTTGCAGATGAATCTATGGATCGAGATCTTTCCAACCATATAAAGTTTGTAAATTTTGGTTCAGTGGATTTTTCATAACTTGATTGCAAAGTTAGCTAATCCAATCTGTTTTCCCAGACAGCAGTTTTCAGAAAAATCAAACCGGGCGGGAATCAACCAGGGCCGTTGATCTCGCGATCGACGGCCCACGGCCATCTTCTCCAGCCCGACGGGGCAAGGAACAGGGAGAGGGAGAGAGGGCCAGGGGAGACACCTGCCGGGGGCGAGGGGCTCCGGGGCGGCTTGGGGGCGAGGGAGGGTGGCCTGGGCTACTCCTGGGTGGCAGTGGCGTCGCCGGGGACGCACCACGGCGGCGGCATGGCTTCGGCGGCCGAGCAACTCGAGTGGAGCTCGAGCTCCTCTCTGCTGCTCCTGGGTGAAGGGGGAGGGGTACGGTGGTGGTGTGGTGCTGGGTAGTGGCCAGGGGTGGCCTTTATATAGGCGGGAGCGGCTTGGTGCGAGGGGGGCACGGGCGCGGCCAGGCATGGACGCGGGCGGCACGGGCGGCGTGCGGGGGCGGCTTGGTCGGCGACGAGCAGGGCGAGTGAGGCACGGGCGCGGTGCCTTCGGGGTCAAGGGAGGTCGTGGGCGTGCCGTGGCGGTCGGGGCCGGGTCGGGCGCGCTCTGGTCGGTCCAGGGCGGCCAGCTTTAATGGTGCACGCCAGGTGCTCGACATTTTGTCGGCCGGCAGAGCACCGCCGATTGCGGGCAAGGGAGGGGGTCCTGGTGGAAGGGGCTGCCATGGGGAGTCTCAGGGGGACACGGGCAAGCTCCTAGACATGGTGGCTCGCTGGTTTGCTCGCTGGGTGACCAAGTGGACATGGTGGTGGACATGTTATGCCATGGCTGCATAGGGTTAGGGTTTAGGGCATGGGGCTGCTTGGGGTTTTGTCCAGGACGTGTAAGGGGGTTCAGGAGCAGGTGCTGGACAAGAGTTCTATAGGTTAGAAACGAATTTGAAAAGCTTAGGGAAGTTAGAGAAGTTGACAGAAAGTTCCAAAACTGGTAACGTGATAGCCTAAAAAACATCACGATCAAGTGCTCAAAAGGCTAAAATGATCAAGTAGAAAGGTACTGAGGGGAAGTACTATCTCAAGTGACCACAAGGGTCAGTAAAGAACTAGTGAAAAAGATAGCTTGGATGCTTTTGCAAGGACGCGAAAAGAGGATAAAATAACAGGTTCAGAAAACTGTTATTTTGATGGCACAAAAACCATCAAGGACAAGAGATCTAATAATCCGAATAATTAAGAAGGATGGTTCAAGGGTGATGTACTAACTATGGACATCACAATTAACACAAAAGATTAGAGGTGCAAACGTATTTGGATGGTTTTGCAGGAGGATAAAAAGAGAATAAAATAACAGTTTTCAGGAAACTGTTATTATGGTGGTAACAAAACCATCATGAAATAAGGGTGCTCGAAGCATGAAAGGCTCAAACAAAACATTGTGGTGAGAGACATTATACCAAGGATGGATGCGGTGGTGGTGCACTGGTTCAGAGGCCAAGTTTTAGAATAAATATAGAGGTGAGAAAATGGTATTAATTACATGAGTGGGAGGTCACTGTTTTTATTAAGCTTCAAGGTGGACATGGAAAGGTAAGCAATAGGGTTTTAAAGATTTAAGTTCTAGCTTGGATAGCAAGACAAGATGGAATGCAAGGGATCTAAGATGGTGCATTGTGAAAATTATTAAGATTTGTGATATTTGTGAGGCTCCAAAGATGCTATCTTGTAATAAGAATGAACATAGGTCCAGAGATGTTTTGGTCAAGGTTCTTCAAGATTTTGAATTAGGAAAAATGATATTGATGCTCATTTACATGACCATAGGCATGCTAGCGATCTCCCTTAAGATTTTAGGAAATACTTTTGTTCACAAAATAATTTAATAATCAACTTTAGTCTTTTTTTGAAATTAGTTATTAACATTATTCAACACAAGCAAGTCAACACAAGTCAAACCATTCAACAAGACAAAGCAAACAAGAAAACTATCATCACAACCAAGATCACACAAGGTCAAACAGAACAATATACGAAGAAAAACAATAATTAGTGAAATATTTCAAAAAGGTTTTTGTTGGTTCTGAATTTTGGGTCTTGTTAATTCTTATTATAAATTTGGGGTGTTACAAATCCTTCCCCCCTTAAAATAAATCTCGTCCCGAGATTTGCCCGGGGGTACCGGGGAGTACGAGGGCACGAGTTTTGGGCTGGCTATACTTCCGAGGTCGTTGCTTCTTCAGTGAGGTTGTCAGGTGAGATATTGACAACTTGATGTTGCGAGGTCGTTCCTTGTCGATAATTTTCTCTGGTTGTTTCAGATCCTAGATGTTAGGGTTGACTTGACGATCTATGCTGATGGATAGTCTTGGTTGGCTGTTCCCAGTTTCTACGAGGCTGAGGCGCAAGGAACTAATTATTACCACGTTCTGGTATACCTATTGCAGGTCTTCCCCCCTTAAAAGGGGTTTTTAATCGGTCTTGCTGAAGTTTGCAGCTGGAGTTGATTTGGAGGCATTGTTCTTCTTGACGACCTTCGTCTCAGTTGTCACTCCTAGGGGCTTGGGGTCGGTGCAGATATCACTTCCTGATATTGTCGCCTTACGAGGGTTGCAGGAGGGGACGCGTGGTTTTCAGGGTGCGTCGAGTTTGCGTACTCGACTCTCTCCGGTTTCTAGTTAGAAAAAGGATGTTATAAACGTCTAAGTTCATCTGGACTTGCCTGGTGGTGGAGGTTGTCCACAGCAGGTGCTTACGTCGGTTGATTCTTCTGGGTATTCCATTGGTTACTTGTCTTCATGCTTGCCCTTCTTCAGCTGAGCAAAAGGAGAAACTTCATTGCCGACTTCCTTGGTTCTTGAGCTTCATGAAGCGTTGGTAAGAAGTACAGTCTAGATTATCGAGCTTCCAGAGGAATCTAAAAGTCAGTTCTAGTGTCCCGAGTAGGTGGTTCGGTCTGCTGTTTTACGAGGGTACAAGGGTCGCGTTCTCAGTTAATCCTTAAAAAGTTAGAGAAAGAGCTTCATGTCAACAGTTGCTGCTCGTGCTTCTTGAATCCTCCTTCGGTGTGATTGGTCGAGCTAAGTTGAAAAGGATGATTGCTAGATAGGTAACGCTGATGGTGCTTGCTTCCTGGTTCAATTTTGCGTAGATGGTCTCCAGTGTTGATCGACTTCGGACTTGATGATGGCGACCTTCTTACTACCAACTAGATAGGATTCTTTCTATATCACCTCTCTTTTTGTCAAAACTTGTGGTTAGATAAGGCCAGTTAGTACTGTCACAAACTGGGGTTAGATGTTAATCTAGAATTTGGTAAGTTGGTTCAAAAAGTCACGGCTTAATGGACTTTAGAACACAAAAGTTAGTGAAGAATCTTCACACCGTTTGTTTCCCAAATAGGTACCTCTGTCTTTCTTGTTTCGCTTAGTTGAGCCGGGTTGAACTAGGATTGTTTTTCTGCAGATGACGCTAGTGGCGTCCATTTCCTGGGGTAACTTCATGTTGACGATCTTTAAAGTTGGTTTCCTTCGGGTTGGTTGGTGGCGATCTCCCTTGGATGAGTCTTGTGCTTGAGGCTTCATATAAACTTCAGAAAATCAGCGGCAGGCTAGGGTTCTCTTCTATCTTTCCAAAGTTTGCGGAGATAGGTAGGAGTTAGCTTTAGTCTATGGGACAAACTTAGGTGGGTCAAACCTAGCAAGGTTAGCGCAAGGGATTAAGGTGTCACTAACTGCTCGTCAAGTGGGTAGGTACATGATCCTCTTTGAAACACATCATTACTGTCGGTGTCTGAGCTCGAATCTTCATAGCAATTCTCATGCACTCCTTGAGTTCCTCTAGTTACCCATTCTAAATGAGTCTCCTTATGTCCTCGTTTCATGTCAAGGTTTGTGGTCCTAGAAGATTAGTTGGCACTATCATGGACTTGAGTCAGTGGTTATCCTAAGGTTAGATACGATAAGTTGGTGTGGTATTCTTGTAATTTCACAAGTAAATTTCTGGCGAAGTGAGTCTCGTGTCTTCACGAGGTTGGCGTACAATTGCAGCTTCCTTCAAGATCTTGACGCACTTGCTCCAGATGGTGCATGAAGTCCATTGTCTGACTCGTCGGTTAGGTGACCAAAATCTCCGGCTATTTGGCTAAGGATCGGGGGTCTTTTGTATCTTGCGGAACTATCAGATCTTAACGGGAGATGGTATAGATGAGAGGGAAAATATTTTAGAAAGATTTCCCTTGGCGGGTTTATATCCGCAACAAGGTGCAACTATGGTGAAGAGTTAAAAATTGTTCCCTTTTTTTTTTTTTTTTTTTTCGTTAGGTGGCAAAAGGGAAACTAAACTTTCCTTTTTATAAAACTCCTTTTTCCATCTCACAAACAACACACAAGCAGAGTTCACACAAGCAAGGTGCACACAAGGTACGTCTAGTACCAACGGACGCCTAATACTCGTGGTAGTCGGGGTAACCAAAGTTCCTATCATGAGTTTTTCCTAGGGGTCTTTGTCGAACATTGTTGGTGGAGTCTTCATCTTAACACCTTAGTCTTCAGCTGGAGAAATTGAGGTCGTCGAAGTTACAACTTGAGTAGAATTGTTGATGTTGAGCTGAGGTCTTCGGAAGTCTTTTGCTTTGTTGACATTGACGATCTTGGCATTTGCAAATCAACCACCTTGATGTTGAATGTCGAGGATTTGGGATGGAACCTTCTTCTTGTGGGTGCTAACTAATTAGGTCTCACTTGGGTTCATCGTCAAGTATACTCTTGGTTTTGAACAGGTAAGAGATAACAGAAGATTCCTTGAAAAATCTTAAAATAGAGGGGTAAGACGCTGAAATATTTGAGGAGATGAGAAGAGCGAAGCCATTTTAGGGCTCCTCTAGATAAAAATATATTTTGGTAGAAATATATTTTTAACAAAAATATTTGCTTTCCTAACTAACGTCCATGCTAACTAAGGTCTCCTACAGTCAGGATTGCTCTGATACCAAGTCTGTGGGGACCCCGGACTAGCTGTCCGAAATACCCTTGTGCCTACATCAGCGATCCCATGATCAGTGTGTCGCTGAGCACAATCAAACTGGTAATCAAAGAACATCCATAAATACCGAAGGAATATACTTACTCGATTGAAGTCATAATCTTCAATAGGTACTTGTAGCGGAAATCACCAACAACGTGGAGCCCAAGTCATTCGCCTTAACCCTACAGGCAACTGACTGGGAAGCGCCCTAGTTCGCATTGACGTCATTTCCGCCTCCTTCTTCAAGCTGCTCTTCCTTAAAATCTGGCTAAGACAATAGCCAGGGACGAAACCATTATGAGTACAATGGGAATTGTACTCGCAAACTACCCCCGAAAGAGCATGCACTACCCCCTTTTTTTTTTATAGTTTGAGTAAAACATTGTTTGCTTTGAAAACTCTATCCTTATTGAAAAGAGAATGATAGACTTTTGTTTAATAAAACTTTGTCTGAAAACTCTATAACTTTGGTTGAAGTAAGATAAGAGAAATTTTATAACTTTTCATAAACCTTGTATATTTTTCAAAATATCTATAGCCTTTGTTAAAGAAAACGAAAAGAAGGCTTTAGATTCCCCTTTTCTTTTTTTCATAAAACTGTCTTTGTAAGGAGTTTTCTTTGAAAACATTTTTCCCGAAAAATAGCTGTTTGTTAAAATAAGAAGTCCCTTTTTAAAAACGTTTTTCCTGGAAAATCACCATTTTGTTTATTTATCCAAAACTCCTCCTTTTTCCCGACCATGTCTCATCATGGTCCAATTATTTCCAACAACTCATACCAGCACATTGGCATAGTTGCATAAAACATCCTTCACATCATTTTCTCTTTCAAATCTCAAACCTTTTTCCAAAACTTGCACATCTTTGTAAAACTTTGCACATGGCCTAGTACAGCCTCCCAACTGTCCATATCCGAGGACTCGGCTATTCGAATAGTTTTACCCTCTGCAGAGGTAGCACGCTTTTCCCACACCCATCCGGTAGCTCATCGTGTCTGCCACGTCCCGCCATACAAGGTGTATGCGAAGTTGAGCCACCGGCCATAGCCTTTCCTTTGCTCATGCTAGTATAGGACCCTGCCCTTACGATTTCACCATTCCTTCAACACCTAGTACAGGATCCTCCGTCGAGGAACCTAGATGTAAGGACTCGTAGTTTTGCCCGGCGACCCAAAGGTGGACCTTCAATCCCTCAATCCATCAGATTGCCGAGACCCGGGTCAGGGGTTAGAGTCGCCATGCTCATCCCCTCATGCATAACGGAGTCGTCTCCGTCGATGAGGTATCCAGTACTAACACGAGCAAACTATATGACTACGCCCGTTCCCATATTTGGGTAGATGTGGTCGCACAGGTTATTGGCTGGTCGTCATAGTACTAAGACACAATGTGCATTTTTCATAAACATTACCGATCACCTCTTTTCCACTTCCATGCCGACCATTCGGCATTCCACATTCTTCCAAGTACTTTGAAAAGGAGTTTTGGAATAAATCATATTTTTCCATCCTATAGTTATACATATCTACTCTTGGCAAAATAGTTTTTTTCATATCTTTGTAAAAAGGTTTTTAAAATCATCGCTACTTTTGAATACTTCAGGTGATCAAATAGATGAATATAAATGCAAGCTCAGTGAAGTAGCTTGCCTGTTTTCAGCATAATGTCCTTGGACTTCTCCTCACTGATCAAAGAAATAAACTCCGGTTCTTCTCCAATAAATCCTTTCCAAGGTTCACTCCGATAGCGTTCGTATCTAACGTCGTAAAAAGGAAAGAACACAATCAACACACAGTAGGACACTCCAACAAACATCAAACAAACAACAATCATGGGAGATGACTAGTATTTAACAAGCAAGTTTGGCAATTACCAACACTACTCACGTTTATAAAAAAATATGTCTAAAGTGGTGATTAAGCATCTTTATTCAATTAGGAAATACTTCAGACAAAAGTTAAGCTATCAAGTAATCTCTATAATTCAAAATATCTCACCAATCTAAGGTAGAAATATTACTAGACACTCAAGCTAGCACTCAACTTGAATATAACCAAGTTTAACAAGCAAGGCAATTATATTAGTCACACCAAATAATCTAATCATCAACATAAACAAGCAATATATACCATTACTAAACTACTCAATCAAGCATCACAACAACTCTAAAGCATCACACATAGCTATTGCACTCACAAAGCAACACAATTTGATTTCGATTTAATTGAATTAACCATTATTTAATTGTGTCACAATTATGGCAGAAACTAGGGTTTCATGTTTAATTGCATAACTTGAGTTCTGTTGGTCACAAAAATATGAACTAAAATTCTACGGAAAGCTATTGAAGTTTAGAAGACAACCCAATTGGATTTAATTCAATTAAGGTTATTAAACTCCCTATATAAATGTTTTAATCCAGAATGTTGGTTTTCTTGTTTTTGCTACAACTCAAGTTAATTGTATTCAAAAATCAAATCCTTTTAGGGGTGACTAGTATTGCTTAAATGTGAGTTAACAAAATTGGTTTGACCTCATTTGGATTAGTAGAGTATCAGAAACAAACAAGTTTAGATTCTGTACTTTCTGTGGTATTTTTAATATCATTATTTATCTATTAACCTAAATGGGGTGAAACCACTTTAGTGAGTTAGATAATTTCATAAGCTTTCCAGAACATTTTCATTTGCTATTTTTAGATTCTTAGATCTCAAGTTATTGGTTTTCAAATTCTAATCAAATTTCTGACAGAAGTTTTTATCATTTTAAGTGTTAACAACTAGCTGATTTGATAATTTCATTCTGACTTGACCACAACATCAAATGGATTCAAACCAGTGGCATTGGGTTCACTAGTTGATATACTTTTAATAACATTTTAGTTTGATAATTTTGGTTAAACCAATCTCTGGGAAGCATCTCCCAAAGTTGGTACCAATATAACCTTTCTGAGTTTTCAGTTAAAACTAACACCATTGTCATTTTTATTTCAAATGGGAAATATGTCCAACAAGGATCATGGCCTGCATCTATGTGAAGATGGCATGTTATATTAGCTACAACATTTTAGTTTGCTATTTTTAGGCCTCTGGTTGAATAGGAATTTGCATGGGAAAAGGGCTATGTTCTGTTATTTCATGTGGTGGAATAATCCGATTAGCTATCTTCCTCGGATTATATCTTTTATCTAGATTTTATTTTGGGGTTCACAAGTCTTGATCAAAGCAGTACACTAATCATACTAACATGTCATGCCAAGAATTACTCCTAAATAAAATTAGGTGAATTAAGATCAACAGCTAAAAACAGAAATAAATATCTGTTTCAGAAACTTTTCTGAAACAGATAGGACATAGCTACTTTGTCCATCTATTCGAGGATTCTAGACTAATCATTTTGGACATACAAGACTTGCAGATGAATCTATGGATCGAGATCTTTCCAACCATATAAAGTTTGTAAATTTTGGTTCAGTGGATTTTTCATAACTTGATTGCAAAGTTAGCTAATCCAATCTGTTTTCCCAGACTTAGCAGTTTTCAGAAAAATCAAACCGGGCGGGAATCAACCAGGGCCGTTGATCTCGCGATCGACGGCCCACGGCCATCTTCTCCAGCCCGACGGGGCAAGGAACAGGGAGAGGGAGAGAGGGCCAGGGGAGACACCTGCCGGGGGCGAGGGGCTCCGGGGCGGCTTGGGGGCGAGGGAGGGTGGCCTGGCTACACTCCTGGGTGGCAGTGGCGTCGCCGGGGACGCACCACGGCGGCGGCATGGCTTCGGCGGCCGAGCAACTCGAGTGGAGCTCGAGCTCCTCTTTGCTGCTCCTGGGTGAAGGGGGAGGGGTACGGTGGTGGTGTGGTGCTGGGTAGTGGCCAGGGGTGGCCTTTATATAGGCGGGAGCGGCTTGGTGCGAGGGGGGGCACGGGCGCGGCCAGGCATGGACGCGGGCGGCACGGGCGGCGTGCGGGGGCGGCTTGGTCGGCGACGAGCAGGGCGAGTGAGGCACGGGCGCGGTGCCTTCGGGGTCAAGGGAGGTCGTGGGCGTGCCGTGGCGGTCGGGGCCGGGTCGGGCGCGCTCTGGTCGGTCCAGGGCGGCCAGCTTTAATGGTGCACGCCAGGTGCTCGACATTTTGTCGGCCGGCAGAGCACCGCCGATTGTGGGCAAGGGAGGGGGTCCTGGTGGAAGGGGCTGCCATGGGGAGTCTCAGGGGGACACGGGCAAGCTCCTAGACATGGTGGCTCGCTGGTTTGCTCGCTGGGTGACCAAGTGGACATGGTGGTGGACATGTTATGCCATGGCTGCGTAGGGTTAGGGTTTAGGGCATGGGGCTGCTTGGGGTTTTGTCCAGGACGTGTAAGGGGGTTCAGGAGCAGGTGCTGGACAAGAGTTCTATAGGTTAGAAACGAATTTGAAAAGCTTAGGGAAGTTAGAGAAGTTGACAGAAAGTTCCGAAACTGGTAACGTGATAGCCTAAAAAACATCACGATCAAGTGCTCAAAAGGCTAAAATGATCAAGTAGAAAGGTACTGAGGGGAAGTACTATCTCAAGTGACCACAAGGGTCAGTAAAGAACTAGTGAAAAAGATAGCTTGGATGCTTTTGCAAGGACGCGAAAAGAGGATAAAATAACAGGTTCAGAAAACTGTTATTTTGATGGCACAAAAACCATCAAGGACAAGAGATCTAATAATCCGAATAATTAAGAAGGATGGTTCAAGGGTGATGTACTAACTATGGACATCACAATTAACACAAAAGATTAGAGGTGCAAACGTATTTGGATGGTTTTGCATGCAGGAGGATAAAAAGAGAATAAAATAACAGTTTTCAGGAAACTGTTATTATGGTGGTAATAAAACCATCATGAAATAAGGGTGCTCGAAGCATGAAAGGCTCAAACAAAACATTGTGGTGAGAGACATTATACCAAGGATGGATGCGGTGGTGGTGCACTGGTTCAGAGGCCAAGTTTTAGAATAAATATAGAGGTGAGAAAATGGTATTAATTACAGGAGTGGGAGGTCACTGTTTTTATTAAGCTTCAAGGTGGACATGGAAAGGTAAGCAATAGGGTTTTAAAGATTTAAGTTCTAGCTTGGATAGCAAGACAAGATGGAATGCAAGGGATCTAAGATGGTGCATTGTGAAAATTATTAAGATTTGTGATATTTGTGAGGCTCCAAAGATGCTATCTTGTAATAAGAATGAACATAGGTCCAGAGATGTTTTGGTCAAGGTTCTTCAAGATTTTGAATTAGGAAAAATGATATTGATGCTCATTTACATGACCATAGGCATGCTAGGGATCTCCCTTAAGATTTTAGGAAATACTTTTGTTCACAAAATAATTTAATAATCAACTTTAGTCTTTTTTTTGAAATTAGTTATTAACATTATTCAACACAAGCAAGTCAACACAAGTCAAACCATTCAACAAGACAAAGCAAACAAGAAAACTATCATCACAACCAAGATCACACAAGGTCAAACAGAACAATATACGGAGAAAAACAATAATTAGTGAAATATTTCAAAAAGTTTTTGTTGGTTCTGAATTTTGGGTCTTGTTAATTCTTATTATAAATTTGGGGTGTTACACGCGCCACGTGTCGTGGCCCTGTCAGGCATCTTTGGCCCCTCGACGCTTCGCCTTCGTCCATGGGCCTCGGCGTGCCCGTCGCGGGCCCGGGGGCTACTGTCGGCACAGTGGAAACCAGGGTACCACGGGCCGGCCTGCCAGGGCCCACGAGTTTCTTCGGACGATTTTCGCTAAGGACCAGGCTCTCTAGCCTGGCGAGCCTCGCGAGGGTTTTTTCCCCTCGTGAAGGATCTGTTCTCCTCGCCGAGGGTTTTCTCCCTTGGCGAGGGACCGCTACTCGACAAGGCGTCTCCGACGCCACCCGCAATTCTGCTAAGGACCTAGCCAGAAGGCTCGGCGAGGCTTTTCGCCTCGCGAAGCCCTTTCCTCGCGAAGCCGTCTCTGCCTCCGCGGCAGAGCGCACATGGGCTCTGCGCCATGTGCAGAGTGACGCGCGTGCCTACGCGCGATGACGACGACGCTGCAGTTGCCGTTTCCATGTATAAAGCAGTCAACAAAGCGGAGCCAAGCAAAGCGGACAACGAGTATTGCCTCTTTGGTGATAAGGGAACCGTCTGCAGCTACGCTCCAAGGACGACGTCCCTGTGGGTCACCTCCCACCTCAGCAAGCGCCAGCCCACCGTCCGGCTGGTCGGTGGCCTTTTTCAGCTTTGGTGACGCCGCTCCCCTGCCATGGACCGCGTCCATGAGTTCTACCTTTATGGTGGACTCCACCTTTATCATGCACCCTGCTCCTTCCTTCGTCGCCACGTGGTAACCCTTCCCGCCCAAATGTTTGGGCAGAAGAGGTCCAGGACGCCTATAAAAGGAGGGGAGGCACGCCCAAGCAAAGGGTTGGACCTTTGGTAGGGAGATCTTCGGTTAGAGCAGCTCAAGTAGACCCTAACCCTAGATCTGAAGACTAGCAAGTAGCCATTGTTAGCCACTTCGAGCTCTCCAAGCTCACCTGTACTGTGAACTTCTCCAAGCAGTGCAATACACCGTAGCAGGACGTAGGGGTTTTACCTCCCAAAGAGGGCCCTGAACCTGGGTAAGATCTTGTGTCTATCTCTGCAGTGTCGCCCGCAGCGAGTCCGGCGAGCACCGTCGCCGGAGCACGTTGAGGGTTGTTTGACTCCGTGTTCAGCCCCTTACACGATACCTTGGAGACACCCCTAGTTCCTGGGAACAATCTCCGACAGTTGTCCACCAACTATTGCAACTACAACTAATGCTACTCTTAGCAATAAAGTAAAGCAATTACATGGTGATTCAATGACACGCAGGTCACATAAAATAATAGACAACCATATGGCTCCTGCCGGTTGCCATACTCATCGACATGCAAGTCGTGAAAGATTACAAATACGATCATTGCATACATTATCACAAATCACACATTGGCCATACCACATCACATGACCCCCCCTGCAAAAACAAGTTAGACGTCCTCTACTTTGTTTATGCAATTTTTTACGTGGCTTGGGTCAACGAGATAGAACCATTCTAATCTACGCAAAACCACAACGGTGATATAATAGTTTCTTATTTACTCATCCTTTCGAAAAGGCCTTCCATTAAAAATTGCATCTTCACTAAAATAAGAGAAACAGACACCCGCCAGCCACTTATGCAATGCAAGTTGCATGTGTGTTGTGGAATCGGTCTCTCATGCGTGGACGAGTAAATTTGGTCCGGGCCGCTTCAATCTCACAATACCGCAAAGACGCAAAGTGCACGCGAGAAGGTAGCAACATAAAATATCAATGCCCACAACACTTGTGTTCTAATCGCACCAACATCTACGAATAGATCTAGGCTCTGATACCACTGAAGGGGTCGTTGCATAGAAAACAAAAAATTTCCTACGAAACAAGCGGAAGAAACCCCAAGGATCTAGATCTATTAGAAGAAGGTAGTGAAGATGAGATCCAATCTCTTACCCTTGGAGATCGAACAAACGCGTTTTGTCGGTGCAGGGGTTGGCTAGTCGATCCCCGCAACTAGACTCATCTAGTCGCGAGGAGATGTATTATCCACGCGATCCAATCCGATGGAGCACCGCACGAGCAGCGCCTCCGCGATATCCACATGTACGGCTCGATGTAGACGTCCTCTCCTTGATCCCGCAAGCAAGGAGGACGTGGCTAAATGGATCTCGGCACCATGACGGTTGTGGTGGCGTTGATGGTGTAGATCTCCGTGAGCATGGCTTCGCCAAGCCAAGCAAGAGGAGAGGGAGAGGAGGAGGTGGTGCAGCAGCAGCCCTACACTAGGGGTGGTGCGGCTATGGTGGAGAGGATGGCGGCAGCCCTACGGTAGAGGTGGCGCCAAGGGGAAGTGGAGAGGTGCGGCTAGGGGCAGCAAGGGGAGGGCGGCGGCTAGGGCATCCAATGCCTCTCCCTTGGCCGCACCCCACCTTATATAGGTGGAGGCCAAGGGGAGGGGTGCGCCGGCCCTAGGGGTGCCTTGCCCCCCAAGGCTCCTCCCTTTCCTTAAAGGGGGATGCGGCCAAGGGGAAGGCTTGGCCCCCAAGCCGACTCCAATTAGGGTTCGGCCCCCTTTCCCTTTGTGGTGGCCGGTTGGGCCTAGGGCTGGTGCAGCCAGCCCATTAAGGTTGCTGCACCACCCATTGGTCCATGTGGGCCCCATACTCCTATGGGCCCCACTTCTAGACCCTTCTAGAACTTTCTGATATCCTATGCAAATATTCCGGAACTTTTCCGATACCTCCGGAAACCACTTTCCTTATATGAATCTTATTCCCCGGACTCCTCCGGAACTCCTCGTGACGTCCGGGATCTTATCTGAGACTCCGAATCACCATTCGTACATACCATCAATTATCTCATCGCTAACCCTAGCTACATCGGAGCGTTAAGTGTGTGACCCTACGGGTTCGAGAACATGTAGACATGATCGTATCAGTAATCAATAGCGGGACCGGGATGCCCATATTGACTCCTACATATTCAACGAAGTTCTTTATCGATTGAACGACGATGCCGGAGATTATTAATCTCATATACGATTCCCTTTGTCTCACGATATTTAATTTGCCCGAGATTTGATTGTCGATATCTCCATATCTAGTTCTATCTCGTTACCTGGCAAATTCTCTTTACTGGTCCATAATATAGGATTTCCGTGATTAACACTTAATCACATGGTTGCAACCTTTCTGATGCTATATTACCGAGAGGGCCCAGAGTTATCTTTTCCGTCACAAGGAAGGACAAATCCCACTCTTGATTCATGTCACCCAACAAATACCATCGGAGATACCTGAAAGCCACCTTTATAATCACCCAGTTACGAAGTGACGTTTGATGTCCACAAAGTATTCCTCCGGTAAATGGGAGTGACATAATCTCATGGTCTAAGGAAACTATACTTGGCATACTAAAAGCGTTGGCAATGAAAACTGTGTGACACGATCAATTGCAACTCTTTGTTATTTGGGTCTTGTCCATCACATCATTACTCCTAATGATATGACTCCGTTATCAAGTGACTATAACAAGTCCATGGTTTGGAAACTCTAACCATCTCTTGACTAACGAACTAGTCCGGTAGAGGCTCACTAGGGACATCTGGTTGTTTATATTCCACACATGTATTATGTTTCCGGTTAATACAATTATAGCATGGAGAATAAACTATTATCATAAACATGAATATGCTAATAAACCATTTTATTATTGCCTCTAGGGCATATTCCCAACAATGTTAACCGGGACGGCACGCATGTGGATTGAAGGACTGCCAGAAAGGACAGTTCATACCTGGAGTGACATGAAGCGTGTATCCATCCAGCACTTCTAGGGTACGTATAAACGCCCTAAGTCAATATTCGACTTACAACGGTGTGTACAGGAAAAGAATGAGTCCAGCCGAGAATTCGTTTCACATTGGAGTGAAATCAAAAACGCCTGCGAGGGCGTCTCAGAAACACAGGCAATTCATGCCTTCAAACAGTCTTTGAGGAAGGGCACGACTTTCCGCTTCATGATCTATAGCGACGAGTCGAACTTTGGGTGGCTTACTAGCCTGTGCAAACAAATATGCCGTCGCTGATAATGACAACAGGGAAGATGGTGAAACCCGCCGACGCGAGCCCGGGAAAAAGAAAGTTGAAGACCAAGCCGGCCCTTCTCAAGAGGTTGCTGCCGCCTTTGGTAAGGGCGGCTCAAGCAATAGCAAGTGGCAGGGCAAGAAGCCAGCAACCAACCAATTATCCCGACCGCCAGCGGTGAAGTATGACGACATCAAGCACAATCCCTATGTTCATCATCTAAGGCCGGATAGATCGATCTCCCACGCGATCCAGCAATGTCACATCAATCGGGACATTGCCAAGGATCCCAAAGCTGGCAAGTCAAGGAACAAGCGCAAGTCCAGGAAGGACGACAAAGAGAAGGAGGAAGCTGCCTCGGAATCTGATGGTGCAACCTCCAAGGAAGGAAAAAGCAGCAAGTTCCCTAAGCATGCTGAGAGACTCGTCATCAACCTGGCAACAGATTCGTCTCGCAAGGAAAAGGCGGCTTGGCGAGAACTTAATGCTACGGTGCCTGCGGTGCCACAATATTTGGATTGGTCCGACACACCCATCACGTGGGATCGCAGCGATCATCTGGATATAGTTCCTGCAAAGTGCACCTACGCTTTAGTCATCAGCCCTATAGTCGACAAATACAAGTTGACAAAGGTGCTCATGGATGGTGGAAGCAGTATCAACATACTATATGCCACAATATTGAAGAGGATGCGTCTCTCCGAGTCACAACTCACCCACAGCACTGTGAAGTTTCATGGGATTGTGCCGGGACGACAAGCCTCTTCGATGGGACAAATCACCTTGAAGGTCACCTTTGGCGGAGCTGATAATTTTCGGACTGAGGACGTCTCCTTTGAGGTGGTACCATTTAAAAGTGCATATCATGCAATCTTTGGACGTCCGGCTTTCGCCAAATTTATGGCTCGGCCCTGCTACATATATAGCAAGCTGAAAATGCCGGGACCCAATGGGATCATCACAGTCAAGGGAGACTTCAAGAAAGCAAAGGAATGTGAAGCCACCAATGCCGTCCATGCTGAACAACAAATATGCAAGGAAGAATTGGAGGACCTCAAAAAGACAATGGGTCCCGATGAGATGCCGGCAACTGAAAAGCCGTCCTCTAAGGTTGACTCGAGTTTCAAACCTAAGGATGAAACCAAGAAAATCAAGCTCTCAAAAGATGATCCGACAAAGGAGGCCATCATCGGTGCCGGCCTCGACGACAAATAGGAAGGCGAGCTTGTCAAGTTTCTCCATGAGAACCGGGATATTTTTGCTTGGTCACCATCTGACATGCCAGGTGTCCCGAGGAAACTTGCCGAGCACTCCTTAAAGGTCAATAAGGACGCAAAGCCGGTCAAACAAGGCCTCCGATGGCTTGGAAATGAGAAGCGCAAGGCGGTTGGAAAGGAGATCGTAAGGCTCACTGCCGCCAAATTCATCCAAGAAGTTTTCCACACTGATTGGTTGGCAAATCCCGTGCTAGTCCCAAAGAAAAACACCTCTGAGCTACATATGTGCATTGATTTCACTGGCTTAAACAAAGTCTGTCCTAAGGATCCGTTCGCCTTACCGCGTATTGATCAGGTCATTGATTCAACTGCCGGCTCGGAGATGCTGTGTTTTCTGGACGCTTATTCGGGTTACCATCAGATTAAGATGAAGGAGTCAGATCAAATCAAGACATCCTTCACCACGCCATATGGCAATTACTGCTATGTCACAATGCCTTTTGGCTTAAAAAATGTTGGTGCTACTTACCAAAGGTGTATGCAGCGGTGTTTGGACAAGCAGGTTGGCCGCAATGTTCATGTCTACGTTGACGACACAGCGGTCATGTCGAAGAAGCTTGGCGATCTTATCGCCGATCTGTCGGAAACCTTTGCAAATCTAAGGGAGTACCAGATGAAACTTAATCTGGCAAAATGCGTCTTCGGAGTACCCGCAGGCAAGCTTCCTGGCTTCATTGTTTCCCAAAGAGGAATTGAAGTCAACCCGGAAAAGATCAAGGCGATTCAGAATATCGAAAGGCCGACTTGTCTAAAGGACATACAGCGGCTTACGGGTTCCGCCGCGGCTATAAGCCGATTCATTAGCCGGCTTGGTGACAAAGCATTGCCATTATATAAGCTCCTCAAAAAGTCGGACAATTTTGTTTGGACTGAGGAGGCAGAGGCAGCTTTGGCACAGCTGAAGTATACATTGGCACATGCTCCAATCTTGGCAGTTCCGAAGGAAAAAGATCCGCTACTCCTCTACATGTCGGCCACGAATTTCGTAATAAGTGCCGTCATTTTAGTGGAGCGCCTGGAGGAAGGGAAGTAATGGCCGGATCAACGCCCTGTCTATTTCATTCGCGAGGTATTCTCAGATTCAAAGCAGCGCTACCCTCACTACCAGAAGTTAGCCTATGGTGTGTTCTTTGCCGCCAGAAAGCTACGACATTACTTCCAGGATCACACAATCACGGTGGTCAGCAAAGCTCCATTAAAGGACATCATCAATAATGCCGACGCAACGGGCCGAGTCGCTAAATGGGGCATCGAGTTAGCAGCATTTGACATCAAGTATAAGCCGAGGACCGCCATCAAATCTCAAGTTCTAGCCGACTTTGTCACAGACTGGACAGAGGCGATGGAAACCACGCCTTTGCCAGATTCTTAGTACTGGATAATGCACTTTGATGGCTCAAAGATGAAGGAAGGCTTGGAGTATTACTAAGTCGCCTAAGGGTGACAAGCTCAGCTATGTCCTTTGAATCCACTTCAACGCCACCAACAATGTAGCAGAGTATGAGGCTCTCCTCCATGGCCTTCATATGGCTAAGGAGTTGGGAGTGAAGCGCATCCTCTGCTATGGCGACTCGGATCTTGTTGTGCAGCAACTAGATGGGTGCTGGGACACGAAAAGTCCCACAATGGCGGAATACAGGAGAACAGTCGATGAATTCGTCCGATGCTTTGCTGGCTTAGAGGTTCGACATATCTCCCGAGATGACAATGAAGCTGCTGACGCCTTGGCCAGAATAGGTTCCAGGCAAAAGGCAGTGCCTCCAGACGTATTTCTCCACCATCTACATAAGCCGTCCATCAAAGGCGGCGACGAAGATTATCCCTTGTCGGCAGAATCAGTTCAAGTATGCTTGGTAACCCCAAATTGGACCACGCCTTACATTAAGAAACTGCCCAAGGACGACGAGGTGTTGAGCCGTCAAATTGAGCGCCGAGCAAAGGCGTACACAATTATCGACGGACAGCTTTACAAACGGAGCACATCCGGCATCTTCCAAAGATGCATCTCTCCAGAAGAAGGGCGGCAAATCCTTGAGGAAATCCACTCCGGCGAATGTGGGCATCACGTGGCGGCAAAGGCGTTGGTCGCTAAGGTGTTTCGGCATGGATTCTTCTGGCTAACGGCTAAGGAGGATGCTATCAACATCGTCAAGACTACCCGATTCGGCATACTGCATAGCATTATCACTGACAATGGCACAAACTTTGCCGTTGGTGAGCTATCGAAGTTTTGCAGCCGATCAAAAATTCGGCTCGACGTGGCATCGGTGGCACATCCGCAATCTAATGGACAGGTAGAGCGCACTAACGGCATAATTCTGCAGGGTATCAAGCCGAGGCTTGAAACTCCTTTGCATCGAGCAGCTGGCGCGTGGGTAGATGAATTGCCGGCTGTCCTATGGAGTATTCGTACTACCACAAACAGGTCAACCGGCTTCACTCCTTTCTTCCTCGTTTACGGAGCCGAAGCAGTACTGCCAATCGACATGATCCACGATTCGCCTTGAGTCACAGCCTACGTCGAGAAAGACACAGAAGAAGCACGTCAATACGGCTTAGATATCCTCGAAGAAGAAAGAGAGTTAGCTCTCCAACGATCCGCCATCTATCAACAAGATCTACGTCGCTATCAGAGCCATAGAGTGCGAAATCGGTCTTTTCGAGAAGGCGACTTAGTGGTTCGGCTTGTTCAAAACCGGCAGTAAGATTTATCCCCTCCATAGGAAGGACCTTTTGTTATCAGTAAAGCACTGAAAAACGGGTCATACTATCTCCTCGACTTAAGGGATTCAAAGAAAGATCCCAGGAAGAAAGGTCGCAAGACGAAAAGGCTTGTAGATGACGACTTAGATGAGACGAAACGTCCTTGGAATATCGCTCAGCTACGTCCTTTTTACACTTAGCAAATTCTATTGTAACCATGTCAATGTGATCATGAAATAAAAATTGGCTTCTCTCATGTGAAATTCGAGAATCTGTACCATCTTTTATTTCCCAATGATCTTATTGCTATCATCTGTTTACCCGAAGTTGCCTGTGATTTCTGGTTGGTAAACTATCTTTCATGTTGAATCCGCCTTAAGGTGATGAAAAAACAACATTTTGCCAAATTAATGTTTGTCTGCTAGCTTTTTGCGCCGGGTTGCTTCAAAGCGTTTTGGCACCGAAAGGCGGCACTTGTTCTGAGTCTAAACAGATTGGTCATTGCGTACCTTGTTGCTCAGCAAGTTTGCTTCGCAATAGGTTTGCTGGCGCTTAAAGGCTAAGGTGTCAAGGCCAGAATAAACTGAGGCATAAAAATTGCAAGTTTGCAAATATAGAAGCTGATTAACATACAGCAAAAGGCTTAGTTGTTTCTAGACATATATACTGTTTAGACGGTTTTACATCTTGCCAATTACATTTTCAGGATGGCCGGCTCAGGGAGCAAGTTCGGCTCATGAAGATTTGTTCGCCTCTTCGCCGTCATCATCAGATTGGATGGGAGTTAGCGGGCATGGCACTTCCTTGAAGATGGTGGCCAGGGAGACCATATTGTCAATTTTGCTGGCATAGCCGGAGACGGAGTGAAGGATTTTCTTGCGTTCTTGATCGTCCAACGGCGTGCCATGCTCCTTTTCAAGAGGAAATCCGGATGCAACGCGCCAGGCTTCTGCCTCCGGGTAGTGCGCCATCATCAGACCCAATGCCGTCTTTGCACCTCCACGAGCACTGGACCGCAACCATTCGTCAAACAACAAAGTCGCCTCGTCTAGTTCGGCTTCCAAACCTACAAGGTCCGTCAAGGGTTCGGGGTTGCCGGGAAAGAATTTCTCGACAAGCTTTCTTCCGGAAGAAAGTATCTTTGGGATAAGCTCCCCTACTTCCAAGATCCGGACAAGCCGGTTCTCCGCTGTTAGCTCATGGCCATAACCCGCCGGAGCTGCAAAAAGGGGAAGTTCAGTTATATTTGGCTAATACAGAAAGCAATGAGTTTGAGTTTTTTCAAAACTTACTCAGAAGCTGGTTGTCGATAGCCAGCGATTCGTCGAGGCGCTTGTCAAGCCGATCCTGGACTTCATGAAGGGCATCCTTGTGATTCTGCCTTTCTGTCTCTAGAATCTGTTCCGCTTTGGCAAGGCTCTTCTTGGCCGTCTCCAGCTCCACCGCCATTGATTGATTAAGCTTATTCAGCTCAATGTTTTCGTTGCGGAGCCGGTCGATGATGCCTGCGCTCTCGGCAAACTCCTTGGCTTTGGCGATGGCATCTGCAAGACAAAATGTCAGCAGTATAAAACAAGCCTGACATTCAAAGTTAAGGATTTGGCATTTGTACCTTGGTACTGAACTCGATCTGCCTCAAGCCCGTCGATGATGGCGTCTTTGTTCGCCAGCTCAGTTTTTAGCCGGCGCATCTCCTGGTTTTGCACACCCAAACATTTGATGGTTCCAGCGCCAATTTTACGGTGGATCTGCGTAAGGAGTTGCTAAAGGCCTAAAGATATATTGACAAGCTGAAGTGACTACAGGACGACATTTCATGGCTGGGGGCTAAGCATATGCATATGCATTGACTCGGATCACTATGTCGGCTAGTTCGTATAACTTAACCCGACATAGTGCTCGGGGGCTACTGGGAAGATGTGTACCTGGTAGTGCTCGTGGAGAAGGGACATGCCGGCTTCGAAGCTGTCAGCAAAGTAGTTCTGCTAGTCTTCGAGGATCTCTATGACATCAAAGGTGTTATAGGCCTTGGTTTGTTCCGGCTCGTCATCTCGGAGGGTTGTTCCTTTTTTCCGGGGAAGCCGAGGTGCTTTAATGAACCGGCTCATGAATTCCGGCTTGATGTATCCCTCGTCATCGAAAGCTTCCGCCTTAATGGGAGGAAAATTCGAGGCATCATTAGCCGGAGCTTCAGCCCTTGGAGAGGAAGATTCTACTACCTTCCCCGTCATTTCCGTCCACTGTGTGGGAGGAATAATCCTGGCTCTACCCAGAGTGGGGCCCACCGTCATGGCGCGGTTGCTCTCCTCAATTGGGTTCGGCTCTGGGACTGAAGGAGTTGGGGGAGGAACGGCGGGAGAGACTTTCTTCCTTGTGGCGAGCGTCTTTACTTTCAAAGGAGCGCCCTTCTTTATCCTGCAAAGATAAAGGGGTAAGAATAGAAGATTCGGCAATATTGCTGAGCGAAGAAGAGATGTGTTAGCCGACTTACTTCTTACTGGGGATGTTAAGCCCAGCAAGAGCGTCATCATCTTCGGATGACTTGGCGCCAATTGTGATTGATTGGCTCTTCCTCTTCCGGCTCTCTGCAGGAGCCGAAGAAAAGGTGACTGGCCGCTTGGTCACTTTGCTGGACAACCTGCCAGCTGACCCGACGGCGGCAACACCGGGAATCTGAAGAATAAACACCAGTTAGATTGTTAAGCAGACTCGAATCTCTCAAAAAATTGAACTTTGGTTCGACAAAGTACCTTTGGGGGAGGGTTGGATGCCGTATACATCGGCATTGATTCTTCATATTGCCGGCCTTCGCCAGGCTGGGCTTTGATAAGCTTGTTGAAGCGAGCCTCAAAGAGGCCCTGCTCCAGGTCTTTTTTACTGATCCACATGGGATCAGCATTACCCGTGTACTCGCTCATAAGGCGAGCACGATGTTGGAGAGGCTGGATCCGTCTCTTTATCCAGCAAATTATTGTATCCTCCCAGTTAAGGGAGGAGAGACGGAAGTTAAATCCGTAATCCTTGCATGGATGGCGGCAAGGTCTGCCGGCATTTTCACCGGCGCCTTCGTCTTCCATGAGGGAAGGGGCATGCCGGCTCTGTCTTCAAAGGGGGCGAGTCCCTCAAGCCTATTTGGGGGCGCCATGTCTTTGCAGTAAAAGAAGGTGGATGCCCACCCCTTTGCCGAATCAACAATTGGCACTTGAGGGTACCAATCAATGTCCCGGCGCATGTTGAAGCTGATGGAGCCGGCCACCAACAGCTCCTTATTCACAGTTTGCCTCTTCACTAAGAAACACCTTTGGAAGAAGTCTAACCTAGGTTTTATGCCCAAGTAACCTTCAAAGAGTGCTACAAAGCCGGAGATGTATAGCAAGCTGTTGGGGGTGATGTTATGGAGCTGAAGGCCATAATGATCTAAGATCTCTATCAGAAAATCCGAAGGCGGCAAGGAGAACCCCCTACCGACGTGAGAAGAAAGAAGTACCCATTCCTCCTTGATTGGAGTAGGAGAAGGGTCACCCAAGGCAGATCGCCAAGTCGGCGCCAACTCTGAGGATGGAAGAATGGCTCCGTCGGCCACCATTCCCGTCAGCTCGCCATCGTCCACCACCGAGCAACCCCAGTTGTGGGTCGGGTTGTTGGTGATGCCAGTGTTGTCGCCGGTTTCCTCTTCTTCTTCCTCTTCAGCAGCAGCAGATGCCGAAGCCTTCGTGTTCGCTGCCTCCGCAACAGCTTTGGCTAAAGCGATTTCATCATGCCCAGAATCTGTGGCGGAGATGCTCGTCGGAGCAGGGGAAGATGCAGCGGGAGCGGCGGATGGCGCAGAAACGGCGGCGGCGGCCGCAGAAGCCGCGCCTCCCGTCGGAGGCGCCGAGTCGAGAGCCGACGCGTCGACGACAGGAGAGCTAGGAGCACTGGACGCCATGGAGCACGGTGATGAACTGGAAGAACTTGAGCTCGGGAGATCTGGAGGAAGAAGGAGCTAGGGTTTGCAAATGGCCTGTGGACGTGACGAGGCCGAGGCGACCAGTATTATAGCGGAGTGCCGAGATACGTGCAACGGTCAGGAGCCAAGTTTTTCGCCACGCGTCACGGGATCGAGCCGTTGGAGACGTTTCCTTCCCTCGATGCCTCGGTTCTAGCGCAGGAAAAACAGAAACTAGCCCTGCATTCAAAGATGCTCCTCCACTCACACTGCTGGGTCTGACATAGCCATCAAATCGACGGACGCGTGTCATTACTCGTCCAAGTGCATTTCGGCATATGGAGCCGGCACACTGAAATCGACAAAGCTGTTCGGCATGATTGCAGGTTTCTGGGAATGCTCCAAGACTGAAGACGGATGATGGATTTCCCGGACAACACATTGCCGGAAGATTGAAGCCAGCCACTTAAGTACTTGAAGCTTTCCGGGTGCTACTGTTGGGGTTATGCAGAACAGGTATCCTCACAAAGAAGACTAAAAGCCAGCATACCAGGGTGGCCCATAGTGATGGTAAGCCGAAATCCGGCTTACCGGGCGGCTCAGTATGCTGAAGCGCAGAAGGCCCATCCGGCTAAGGGAAGGTTCTAGAAGCCGGCCTGCATTGCGGAAGACTTAGCCCACAAAGCAAGGCCCAAGCCGGATTAGAGTAGAACTCTGTACTTAGTCAGTTAGGTTTCCTCCTGTAAGCCCTAGATCTGGACGCCTTTATAAGTCGGCCTACGGGACGCCTTAGGGCACGATCTCAGTCTACTTTCTTTGTAATCGGCGATATTGCCTTATAATGAATTATAGCAGCACGTAGGGTTTCGCCACCGTTGCGAGATCCAAAGCTGGGTAAACCCTTTGTCATCCCGTCGCTGGAACACCCCACGTCTCCAAAACCCCTCTCTCTACCTAGCTCGATGGCACCCCTGCCGCGGCTAGATTTTACAATACCACGACATGACCCATCAAAGGAGGCCACCATTGGTGTCAGCCTCGACGAAAAATAGGAAAGCGAGCTCGTCAAGTTTCTCCGTGAGAACCGGGATATCTTCGCTTGGTCGCCTTCCGACATGCCAGGTGTCCCAAGGAAACTTGCCAAGCACTCCCTAAAAGTCAGCAAATATGCTAAGCCGGTTAAACAAGGCCTCCTGCGGCTTGGAACAGAGAAGCGCAAGATGGTAGGGAAGGAGATTCTAAGGCTCACTGCTGCCAAGTTCATCCGAGAAGTCGTTCACACTGATTGGTTGGAAAATCCCGTCCTCGTCCCAAAGAAAAACACCTCCGAGCTACGTATGTGTATTGATTTCGCCGGCTTAAATAAAGCATGTCCTAAGGATCCGTTCGCTTTACTGCGTATCGATCAGGTCATTGATTCAACTGTGGGCTCCGAGTTACTGTGTTTTCTGGATGCTTATTCGGGTTATCATCAGATAAAAATGAAGGAATCAGATCAAATCAAGACGTCCTTCACCACTCCATATGGCAACTACTGCTATGTCACAATGCCTTTCGGCTTGAAAAATGCCGGTGCTACTTACCAAAGGTGTATGCAGCGTTGTTTAGACAAGCAAATTGGCCGCAATGTTCACGTCTATGTCGATGACATTGCAGTCATGTCGAAGAAGCGAGGCGATCTCATCGCCGATCTGTCGGAAACCTTTGCAAATCTAAGGGAGTACCAGATGAAGCTTAATCCGGCAAAATGCATCTTCGGAGTTCCCGTAGGCAAGCTTCTAGGATTCATTGTTTCCCAAAGAGGAATTGAAGTTAACCTGGAAAAGATAAAGGCAATTCAGAACATCAAGAGGCCGACTTGTCTCAAAGAAATACAGTGGCTTACGGGTTCCGCCGCAGCTTTTAGCCGATTCATTAGCCGACTCGGTGACAAAGCGCTGCCTCTGTACAATCTGCTCAAAAAGTCAGATAATTTTGTTTGGACAGAGGTGGAGGCAGCCTTGGCATAGCTGAAATATACATTAACACGTGCTCCAATCCTAGCGGCTCCAAAAGAGAAGGAACCGCTCTTGCTTTACATGTCGGCCACCAATTTGGTAATAAGTGTCGTCATTGTAGTTGAGCGTCTGGAAGAAGGAAAGCAATGGCCGAATCAACGCCCCGTCTATTTCATTAGCAAGGTCTTTTCAGATTCAAAGCAACGCTACCCTTACTACCAGAAGTTAGCTTACGGCGTGTTCTTTGCCGCCAGGAAGCTACAGAATTATTTTCACGATCATATAGTCACAGTGGTCAGCAAAGCTCCATTGAAGGATATCATCAACAATGCCGACGCCACGGGCCGAGTTGCCAAGTGGAGCATCGAGTTAGCAGCTTTTGACATCCAGTACAAGCCAAGAACCGCCATCAAATCTCAAGTCTTAGCCGACTTTGTCGCAGACTAGACAGAAGCAATGGAAAGCACATCTTTGCCGGATTCTCAATACTGGATAATGCACTTTGATGCCTCCAAGATGAAAGAAGGCTCGGGGGCTGGCGTGGTGTTAAAGTCACCTAAAGGCGACAAACTCAGCTATGTCCTGCAAATTCACTTCAACGCTACCAACAACGTGGCAGAGTATGAGGCTCTCCTCCATGGTCTACACATGGCTAAGGAGTTGGGAGTAAAACACATTCTCTATTATGGCGACTCAGATCTTGTTGTCCAGCTACTCGATGGAACCTGGGACATGAAGAGCCCTATAATGGCGGAATACAGACGAACAGTCAATGAGTTTGGCAGATGCTTTGCCGGCCTAGAGGTCCGACATATTTCTCGAGACGACAATGACGCTGCCGACGCGTTGGCCAGGATTGGCTCAAAACAGGAGGAGGTGCCTCTTAATGTGTTTCTCCATCATCTGCATAAGCCATCCATTAAAGGCGGCAATGAAGACTACCCCTCATTAGCGGAATCAGTCCTTGTCTACTTGGTAACCCCAGATTGAACTACGCCATACATGAATTTCTTGATGAACAAGGAGTTGCCGAAAGACGATGAAGTTTTGAGCCGTCAAATCAAGCGACAAGTAATGGCGTACACGATCATTGACGGACAGCTTTACAAGCGAAGCACATCTGTCGGGGGATGATCCCCCTGATATACCAAAGACCAGGACTTAGCCAATCGAGAAGACGACGACCGGCAGCTGGCCAGCTACTCGACTCTGGCCGGCTGCCAGACTTGGCCGGCTGGAGGGCTGGCCAGGTGCGTTCTGACCGGCTGGTCATCTACCAGCCGGATAACCTGCGAGGAGAAGTCAACCACCGCGTCCCATCGGACACACGTCGACGAGATAGCCAGACCCACCCGGACCGGCTCAACGCCGGCTGCCACCAGCCGGCCAGGGTCGCCGACAAGACAGCATGGAGGAGTACACCTCCCACGTTGCCCACGACACGGCCGACCAAACTCCATGACGCCACAGTGCGCAGCGTGCTGTTGCGACATTGACCCACACCCGGCGGGGCTGGAGCCGACCAGACTGGAGGCGCGCCACCCGGCCTTGCATGTCCCCGATAGCGGCGCTCCATACCGTGCGGCGTCCACTATGCATGATGGAAGAACACTGTGGGAAGGAAGAAGACTGTAGTCGGACCCGCCGGGTACGGGACGGGCAGCCGGCCCCCACCAGTCAGTGTGTAATGAGCCGGACCCACGCATGTACAGCACCTCCTCAGCCCTATATAAGTGGGGGTGCGGCCAGAGAAAGCTGGACCGGAGGGATCGAGAGGCTTTTCTGGAAACCCTAGACTACAAGAGAGGTGATCAACTAGTTCGCCTTAGAGGAAACCCTAGACTACATTACCCGGCCGCCTCAGCCGGACGCCCACATACAGCTCAAGGAGCAAGCTTGTAACCGATATACACCGTGAATAATCAAGAACACAGTAGGAGTAGGAGTGTTACCTCACCATGAAGGCTACGAACCT
The DNA here is from genome assembly GCA_012064385.1 of Puccinellia tenuiflora. Lineage (NCBI taxonomy): Eukaryota > Viridiplantae > Streptophyta > Magnoliopsida > Poales > Poaceae > Puccinellia > Puccinellia tenuiflora. The sequence goes on along the minus strand of QRDG01001465.1, from coordinate 49,925 downwards.
GGGTACATCGTGTGTCAGTTCGCATGTTTGTGCCCAATCCCGCTGCCGCCAGCTGTGCAAGCTGCTCCCACACCACTCAAGCCTTCCCATAGGCATATGTCCACACCACGACATTTGGCGCCCACCGTGGGGCAGGAAACAGCGGCTGGAGTCACATTCTGCACGGGACCCCTTCCACCATCATCGATGTCGCCGTCTCAAGGCGCCAACTGTCTTCCTCTCCGGGAGAAACACGGGGACTTGGGGACTCCGCGGCTCGACATCACCACCGCCCCGGGCTCGCGCCCGCGTCGTCCTCGTCTACCCACCGGCATCCTCCACGTCGCCCTCGCCTGCCCGCGCCCGCCTCAGTCGGCTGATCCCTGCGCGTCGCGGCCGGCTCCCGCATCCGCATCCGATTTTCCTCCTGGAGAAACTCGGGGACTCGGGGACTCCGGGGCTCGACATCACCACCGCCCCTGGCTCGCGCCCGTGTCGTCCTTGTCTACCCGCCGGCATCCTCCGCGTCGCCCTCGTCTGCCCGCGCCTGCGCGTCTGCCGGCACCCGCACCACTGCTCCGTCCGCGCCCGTCGCTCGTCTCCATGAAGGCTCTCCGGGCTCCTGCGACCCGGCTACTTCCGCGCATGTCCGCCCGCGCTCGACCGCAACCCCCGTGCCGCCGGTCTCCTCTGCGCCCGGTGCTCTACGCTCACCGTGGCCGGCTGTCGTGCCCCGCCTTGCCTCCGCCAACCCGGCTCCTCCTCCATCGTCTGCCCATGGCCGGATGGCCTCGCCCGCGCTGACCTCTGTCCCGGCTCCGCCGGCCGTGGCCGGCTATCTGAGCCTCCGCCTCAGCGCAGGCCCCCGCGTGCCTCCGCGGCCGCATCCGCCCGTACGACCTGTCCGGCTGGCCGTGCCGGCTGTGCCGCCTCGCCCGGCTGGCGTCCTCGCCCGGCCGGCATCCTTGCCACCCCGCCTTGCTGCTCTGTCGTCTAGTTGTCCGGGTGAAGAGGAGTCAGAGTCGGGAGCCGGCGGAAAGAAGAAAAGAAGAAAGAAGAGAGAATAGGAGAAAAGAAAGGAAAACCGGCTGGACAATGCCCGATCGACAGGCCAGATGCCTCCGCTTCACCACTGGGCCGCCTGGCTCCGGGACAGCCGCGTCTTGAGACCCAGTCGTCTGGGGGCCGATCCGGCTCCGTTTGGCTGCCTAGTCGGCGGTGGTCTGTTCTGACCGGCTGCAGCACCCCGTCTCCGTCTGCACCAACAAATAAGAATGTAAGTATCATCACGTAAGTTTTTACACCCGGCACACGAAGGTGGGTATGTCTGAAAGACGCTCGGGGACTGCCCTTCGACGGCTAGCCCAAATTGTTTCTTTCCCATCGACGGCTTACTAGTGTGTTCGGCACCAAAGGCCCACTCTGAGGTTCCACGTTGCAGTCTCGTCGGCCAGAGCAAAAGCTGGAGGTCGCCACACATGAAAAACGTCCAAGGAGAAAACTGCTCGGGTGATCCGGACTTTTCCCTTTAGGTTGCTCGCTCGCCAAAGTCCAACCTCTAGAGTCATATATTTGTGCATTCGACCAGCCGGCCCACTCTGCGGTTCCGCGCTGTAGTCTCGCCGGCCAGAGCAGCGGTCATGACCGGCCGGGTGCACAAAGAAAGACTAAGGGGTAAAACTTAGGGCGAGCCGGCAACCACCCGCGAAAACCTTTGCCTCGCTCGCCTAAGTCAAACTTCTAGAGTCACATATTTATGCATTTGACCATCCGGTCCACTCTGCATTTCGAGCTGCAGTCTCGCCGGCCAGAGCAGCGGTCATGACCGGCCGGGTGCACAAAGAAAGACTAAAGGGTAAAACAAGGGTGAGTCGGCACCTAATCGAATAAAAGATGAAAGTAAAAGTGCAAACCTTTTTGTTTGATACACTAACGATTTAACGACATTTGTTTCCTACATTATTCTTTGGGGAAACCTGCCGAGGCCCTCCTGCTGAAAGCTGCAGGACCACGACAGCTTCGGGGACTAGTGTCGGGGGAATGATCCCCCGATATACCAAAGACCAGGACTTGGACAATCAAGAAGACGACAATCGGCAGCTGGCCGGCTACTCGACTCTGGCTGGCTGCCGAACTTGGCCGGCTGGGAGCTTGGCCGGCTAGGGGCTTGGCCGGCTGGAGGGCTGGCCGGCTGAGTCCTGGCCGGCTGACCATCTGCCAGCCGGATCACCTGCGAGGAGAAGTCCACCGCATCCCATCGGACACACGCCGGCTGGCCATCTGCCAGCCGGATCACCTGCGAGGAGAAGTCCACCACCGCGTCCCGACGGACACACGCCGACGAGACAGCCGGACGAAGAAGGATGCCGGCTGCCACCAGCCGGCCAGGGTCGCCGACAAGACAGCATGGAGGAGTACACCTCCCACGTCACCCACGTCACGGCCTGACCAAACTCCATGACGCCACAGTGCGGAGCGTGCTGTTGAGACACTGACCTGCACCCGGCGGGGCTGGATCCGACCAGACTGGAGGCGCGTCATCCGGCCTCGCATGTCCCCGATAGCGGTGCTCCATACCGTGCGGCGTCCACTATGCATGATGGAAGAACACTGTGGGAAGGAAGAAGACTGTAGCCGGACCCGCCGGGTCCGGGTCGGGCAGCCGGCCCCCACCAGTCAGTGTGTAATGAGCCGGACCCACACATGTACAGCACCTCCTCAGCCCTATATAAGGGGGATGCGGCCAGACAGAAGGGGATCCCTGAGCTGATCTAAGAGCGAAGCTTTTCTGGAAACCCTAGACTGGGAGAGAGGTGATCAACCAGTTCGCCTTAGAGGAAACCCTAGTCTACATTACCCGGCCGCCTTAGCCGAACGACCACATACAACTCAAGGAGCAAGCTTGTAAACGATATACACCGTGAATAAGCAAGAACACAGCAGGAGTAGGAGTGTTACCTCACCATGAGGGCTCCGAACCTGGGTACATCGTGTGTCACTTCGCATGTTTGTGCCCAATCCGGCCCGCAAATGCCGCCGGCTGTGCAAGCTGCTCCCACACCACTCAAGCCTTCCCATAGGCATATGTCCACACCACGACATTTGGCGCCCACCGTGGGGCAGGAAACAACGGCTGGAGTCACATTCTGCACGGGACCCCTTTCACCATCATTGACGTCGCCGTCTCAAGGCGCCAACTGTCTTCCTCTCTGGGAGAAACTTGGGGACTCCGGGGCTCGACATCACCACCACCCCGGGCTCACGCCCACGTCGCCCTCGTCTGCCCGCGCCCGCACCCGCCTCGGTCGCCGCTCCCTATGTGCCGTGGCCGGCTCCCGCATCCGCACCCGGTTTTCTCCTGGAGAAACTCGGGGACTCCGGGGCTCGACATCACCACCGCCCCGGGCTCGCGCCCGCGTCGTCCTCGTCTACCCACCGGCATCCTCCGCGTCGCCCTCGTCTGCCCGCGCCCGCGCGTCCGCCGGCACCCGCACCACTGCTCCGTCCGCGCCCGTCGCTCATCTCCATGAAGGCCTCTCCAGGCTCCTGCGACCCGGCTCCTTCCGCGCATGTCCGCCCGCGCTCGACCGCAACCCCCGCGCTGCCGGTCTCCTCTGCGCCCGGCTGCTCCGCGCTCGCCGTGGCCGACTGCCGCGCCCCGCCTCGCCTCCGCCTGCCCGGCTCCTCCTCCATCGTCTGCCCATGGCCAGCTGGCCTCGCCTGCGCTGTTCTCCGTCCCGGCTCCACCGGCCGTGGCCGGCTGTCCGAGCCTCCACCTCCGCACTGGCCCCCGCGTGCCTCCGCGGCCGCATCCGCCTGCATGGCCTGTCCGGCTGGCTGTGCCGGCTGTGCCGCCTCGCCCGGCAGGCGTCCTCGCCACCCCGCCTTGCTGCTCCGCCGTCCGGTTGTCCGGGTGAAGAGGAGTCAGAGGATGGAGCCGGCGAAAGGAAGAAAAGAAGAACAGAAGAAAGGAAGAAGAAAAAGGACAAAATCCAGCTCGGCTAAAATAAAAAGAAGAGGAAGAAAAGAAGAAAAAGGTGGGACATGCGAGTTTCTCCCGGCCCGCGTGAAGATCTAGCTGGCTCCCGGCCCGGCTGCTCCCGCGCTAGGCCGGATGCTCACGCGCCGTTGGCTTCCGGGCTGGCCGTACCCAGGCCGGCCGCTCCAAGCCCGTTTGGCTGCCAGGTCGGCTGGTGGCCAGGACGGCTGCGCTCCGCTTGGCTGTCGGGCCGGCGGGGCTACATCCGGCTACTCTCAGGCCATTTTCAGCTGCTGGGCCAGCTGGGGGTGATCCGGCTGGTTCCTAGCCTGGCTGCAGCACCCCGTCTCCATCTGCACCAACAAATAAGAATGTAAGTATCGTCACGTAAGTTTTTACACCATGCACACGAAAGTTGATAAGTCTGAAAGACACTCGGGGACTACCCCTTGTTTCCTTCGCAAGTGATTTGCTGGCAAGTTCGGAGGCTACCTCTGTATCAGTGCAAGTTTTGTGTTTCGTCCGACTATGGCTAGCCGGCTGTTCATTCTTCCCGGCGATGGGTTACTAGCGTGCTGGATGCCCAAGGCCCACTCTGCGGTTCCGCGCTGCAGACTCGCCGGCCAGAGCAAAAGCTGGAAAGCTCACGCGTGAAAAACATCAAAGGAAAGAATAACACCCGGCCGGCCGCGAAAACCTTTGCCTCGCTCACCTAAGTCAAACTCCTAAAAGTCTGACTGTGCACTCGACCAGCCGGCCCACTCTGCGGTTCCGCGCTGCAGTCTCGCTGGCCAGAGCAGCAGTCATGATCGGCCGGATGCACAGAAAATGGCCAAGTGGGTGAAACAAGGGCGAGCCGGCACCTAATAAGCTAAAAGATGCAAGTAAAAGTGCCAACCTTTTGGTTTATTGCACTAACGATTTAACGACATTTGTTTTCTGCATTATTTTTTGGGGGAAACCTGCCGAGACCCTACTGCTAAAGCTGCAGGACCATGACAGCTTCGGGGACTAGTGTCGAGGGGATGATCCCCCCGATATACCAAAGACCAGGACTTAGCCAATTGAGAAGACGACTGACCGACAGCTGGCCGGCTACTTGACTCTGGCCGGCTGCCGGACTTGGCCGGCTAGGAACTTGGCCGGCTGGAGTGGCGGCTGAGGCTGCGGGTGAGTCCTGGCCGGCTGGCCATCTGCCAGCCGGATCACGTGCGAGGAGAAGTCAACCACGGCGTCCCATCGGACACACGCCGACGAGACAGCCGGACCCGGGCGGACCGGCTCAACGCCGGCTGCCACCAGCCGGCCAGGGTCGCCGACAAGACATCATGGAGAAGTACACCTACCACTGTCGCCCACGACATGGCTGACCAAACTCCATGACGCCACAGTGCGGAGCCTGCTGTTGCGACATTGACCCGCACCCGGTGGGGCTGGAGCCGACCAGGACTGGAGGCGCGCCACCCGGCCTCGCACTGTCCCGACAGCGACGCTCCATACCATGCGGCGTCCACTATGCATGGTGGAAGAACACTGTGGGAAGGACAAAGACTGTAGTCGTACCCGCCGGGTCCGGGTCGGGCAGCCGCCCCCCACCAGTCAGTGTGTAATGAGCCGGACCCACGCATGTACAGCACCTCCTCAGCCCTATATAAGTGGGGGTGCGGCCAGAGAAAGCTGGATCGGAGGGATCGAGAGGCTTTTCTGGAAACCCTAGAATGCGAGAGAGGTGATCAACCAGTTCGCCTTAGAGGAAACCCTAGACTACATTACCCGGCCGCCTCAGCCGGACGCCCACATACAGCTCAAGGAGCAAGCTTATAACCGATATACACCATGAATAAGCAAGAACAAAGCAGTAGTAGGAGTGTTACCTCACCATGAGGGCTCCGAACCTGGGTACATCATGTGTCAGTTTGCATGTTTGTGCCCAATCCCGCCTGCAGATGCCGCCGGCTGTGCAAGCTGCTCCCACACCACTCAAGCCTTCCCATAGGCATATGTCCACACCACGACAACATCCGGCATCTTTCAACGATGTGTCTCCCCAGAGGAAGGTCAACAAATCCTCCAAAAAATCCACTCAGGGCGAGTGTGGACATCATGTGGCGGCAAAAGCGCTTGGTCGCCAAGGCGTTTCGACACGGTTTTTTCAGGCTGACGGCTAAGTATGATGCTGCCAATATCGTCAAAACTTGTGAAGGTTGTCAACGCTAGGCCAAGCAGGCTCATTTGCCGGCAGAGGAGCTCCGGGCGATCCCTTTAACCTGGTCGTTCGCGGTCTGAGGGGCTCGACATGGTGGGACCTTTCAAGACAGCAAGAGGAGGCTTAACTCATCTGCTGGTGGCGGTCGACAAATTCACAAAGTGGGTGGAAGCAAAACCCATCAAAAAACTCGACGGAGCTATAGCTACCAAGTTCATCGTCGAGATAACAACCCGGTTTGGCATACCACACAGTATTATCACAGACAATGGCACAAATTTTGCCGTCGGTGAACTGTCAAAGTATTGCAGCCGGTCGAAAATCCGGCTTGACGTGGCATCGGTGGCGCATCCGCAATCCAATGGACAGGTAGAGCGCACTAACGGCATTATTCTGCAAGGTATTAAGCCGAGGCTTGAAACTCCTTTGCATCGAGCAGCCGGCGCTTGGGTTGAAGAATTGTCGACCGTCTTGTGGAGTATCCATACCACCACCAACAGATCGACCGGCTTCACCCCGTTCTTCCTTGTCTACGGGGCAGAGGCAGTATTGCCAACCGACATGATCCACGATTCGCCTCGAGTCGCAGCCTACGTCGAAGAAGACGCAGAAGAAGCACGTCAAGACGGCTTAGATATCCTCGAAGAAGAAAGAGAGCTTGCTCTCCAACGATCCGCCATCTATCAGCAAGATCTACGTCGCTATCAAAGCCGTAGAGTGCGGAATCGATCTTTTCGATAAGGCGACTTAGTTCTTCGGCTTGCACAAAGCCGGCAGCACAAGTTATCTCCCCCATGGGAAGGACCTTTTGTTATCAGTAAAGCACTAAAAAACGGGTCATACTATCTCCTCGACTTAAGTGACTCAAAGAAAGATCCCAGGAAGAAAGGTCACAAGAGGAAACGGCATGTAGATGTCGACTTGGATGAGACGAAGCGTCCCTAGAATATCGCTCAACTACGTCCCTTTTGCACTTAGAAAATTCTATTGTAACCATGTCAATGTGATCATGAAATAAAAATTGGTTCCTCTCATGTGCAATTCGAGAATCTGTACCATCTTTATTTCCCAATGATCTTATTGCTATATAGTGTTTACCCGAAATTGCCTGTGTTGCTCATTGGTAAAACATTTCTTTCCTGTTTAATCCGCCTTAAGGCGATGAAAAACAACGTTTTTGCCTAAAGGTGTTCCTCTGATAGCTTCTTGCGCCGGGTTGCTTCAAAGCGTTTCGGCACCGAAAGGCGGCGCTTGTTCTGGGTCTAAACAGTTTGGTTTTTTAATACCCTGTTGCTCAGCAAGTCATTCCGCAATAGGATTGCCGATGCTTAAAGGTTAAGGTGTCAAAGCCAGAAAACTGATGGCATAAAAATTATAAAAATGCATCTAAAAAGCTGACTTAATACAGCAAAAAGACTTAGCTGTTTTACAAACACAAATAATATTGTTTGGACGGCCTAACAGCATATATTACATCTTTCAGGAAAAGCCGGCTCAAAGAGCAAATTCGGCTCAAGCAGTCTTACCCACCTCTTCGCCTTCGTCATCAGACTGGACGGGAGTCGGCGGGCACGACACTTCCTTGAAGACGGTGGTGAGGGAGACCATCTTCGCAACCTTGCTGGCATACCCAGAGATGGAGTGGAGAATCGCCTTCCGGTCCTTCTCCTCCAGAGGAGTGCCATCTTCTTTCTCAAGAGGAAAGCCGGCCGCGACGCACCAAGCCTCTGCCTCCGGGTAATGCGCCATCATTAGGCCCAGAGCCGTCTTCGCACCTCCCCGGATGCTGGATCGAAGCCGTTCATCAAAAGTCGACGTTGCTTCATCCAGTTCAGCTGGCAGGCTTGCGAGGTCGGCTAAGGGCTCGGGGTTGCCGGAGAAGTACTTCTTGATAAAGGCCCTGCCCGAAGACAGGATCCTTGGGAGAAGCTCTCCCACCTCCAAAATCCGGTCAAGCCGGTTATCCGCTGTCAGCTCATGGCCATAACCCGCTGGAGCTGGCAAAGCGAAGAATAAAGTTAACGCAATTTCATTGATTTTGACAAAAATAATGAGTACAGGGTCTTTTAAATAAGACTTACTCAGAAGCTGGGAGTCAATTGCCACCGACTCGTCAAGCCGTTTATCAAGCCGGTCCTGGACGTCACGAAGAGCATCAATTTTGCTCTGCTTCTCGTATCCAAGGCCTGCTCAGCTTTTTCCAGGCTCTCCTTAACCGACTTAGGCTCTTGCGACATTGACTGATTCAGCTTGTTCAACTCAATGTTCTTGCTGCGGAGCCGGTCGATGTTGCCCACATTGTCGGCAAACTCTTTAGCTTTATTGATGGCGTCTGCGACATAAAGACAAAATGTCAGCAGTATAAAAAAGCCGGATGCAAAAATCCTTGATAGCATTTTGTAAAAGTCATACCTTGGTATGTGGTGCAATCAGCCTTGAAGCCGGCGATCATGACGTCTTTGTTTGCCAGCTCGGTCTTAAGCCGACGTATCTCCTAATTTCGCACACCCAAAAAATTGATGGGTTCAGCACCAATGCGGTGATGAATCTGCATAGGAGGCGCTAAAGCTATAAGCTAAATTGAAGATTGAGTCGGGTATAAAAGAAAAATTCAAACCCTCAGGGGCTAGAGTAATCCTACTGCAAAAAGCTCTAAGCCGGCTATAAGATGACGCCTTATTACTCGGGGGGCTACGATGATTAAGTCTACCTGCACTATGACTTGGACCACTATGTCGACTTGCCAGAAAATGAAACCCATCATAGTGCTCGGGGGCTACTAGGATAAAACAATTACCTGTAGTGCTCGCGGAGAATGGAGATGCCAGCTTCAAAACTTTCGGCGAAGTAGTTCTGCCAATCAAGGATGTCTATGACATCATACGTGTCATAGGCCGGAGTTTCACCCGTGTAACAGCCCAGATTTGGTAACCTAAAATATGGGCCAAATTTTCACTTTTTATTTTCATTGCATCATGGCATACATATTTAAATTGCTAAGTTAAATATTGTGAACAATGGAAAACATTAAAAGGAAGCAAACCCTTCCCAATTTTCCCAACCCAAATGCATTGCTCAACTTAGCAAACCAAATTATTCTGGAATTCTCAAATTGTCCAGGAAGTTCCAAGAATATATTTGTTTAGATCTTTGTCAAAGACAATTGCTTGTTAAGCAAAGTAATAAATATTTGGAATTCAAATTGGTTTAAACAAATGGTGAATTTTGACTCCAAGTTCAACTTTTCAAAATTCAAACTAAAATCATGGGGAGCTTCAATATTATTGTGAGAGCCTCCATGAATATTCTCCTTATTTTTGAAGATGCTTAATTGCTCTAAATAAATACAATTTGGAAATTGCCATAAATGGTTATAACTAAAACCTATGAACAAATGTGGTGCAAAACTTTTTAGTTTGCAACCCCAATTTTTGTGAAGCTTCTAGATGGCAAGGGGAGTCTACATGAATTTTTGTGGAATTTTATAAAATGATTAAGTTCCTCAATTAAATAGAAAAGGCTGCTGTTTTCAAAAGAAAATAAAACCAGAAAAAGGAAAAATGGGCCGAGGGGGTTTTCGCAAAAAGCCATCTTCCCTGTGGACGACAGTGGCTTCACTGCCGCTGCCGTCGCCGTGTCGCCCCTCTGCCACTCCCTCGATGCCGGCCCCCCCTTTTCCCCTGGTGGTCAAGGAGGCCCCCTTGCGGCTGTGCCTCCCTCTCCTCTCTCCCTTGCTTTCCCCCCTGCTCTCTCTCTCTTCTCCCGCGCAAGAACCCTAGCTCGAGCTCCCCGTCCGCCTCCGGCCGCCGCACCTCCCCGTCAACTCCGGCCGCCCGAGCCCACGCCGACACCGCCACGAGCTCCGCGCCGTCGCCTTCTCCCTCCCCACGCAAGGAATCGGGCTGGGATGCCCGAAGTCGTCGCCACCGTCCGCGTCTTCTCCGCCTCGGGTCGCCGCCGTCGAGCAAGCGTACGTCGCCGTCCGGCCATCCCCGACCTCGTCGTCCGCTCCATCTTGCCCAGGGTGAGCTCGCGGTGCTCCCCATGCCCTTATCCCTGTCCCCTTTCCCTCTGTGCCATGCTCTCACCGAGCACCTCCGCCCGCCGCCGTAACCATGGTCGCCGGCGCATTTCCGGCGACCATATGGTCCAACCGCCACTCCCCCCTTGCTCCCCTCCACTTCCTCTAGCTGTTGGAGCAGCTTCCCGCGCCCAATTTCGCCCAGAAACGACGAATTGATGCTCGGCCTGCCGCTGCCCTCCCTGATGACATCAGCGTGACATCACCTGTTCATGTTTTGGAAATTCAGAAAATTAACAGAGAGTTTGTTTTTAAAATATCTGTTAATTGGTAAAACAGAAAAATACAAATGACGTACCAAATTGTTCACAATTTCACAACCTATTCAAATATTTCACTCACACATGCAAATGAATTTCTGAATTTGAATTTAAAATGTGAAATGCAAATCAACGGTTAATTATTCAAATTTTTGGAAATTCATATCTAGAATTTTATATTTCAGAAAATTGCAAATAATATGTTAAGATGCTCAGCTAAATAAGCTCTACCTGTTAGTACCTTTATTTGAATTTTTTGTTAAATTAAATTACCTTTAATTGTTAAATATAAAAGGGGTAGATTTAAAGTCTAACTTTGAAAATTCATAACAATTTGCATATTGCTCCAAAAATTACAAATAAGGTACCATTTTGTTCAGAGAATTAATATCTACCTGTTAGTTGTAATTGGATGCTAAAATGAATCATTTAATTTGCTGTTATTTAAAATCACTAAAATGGCAGATTATTTGTGGAAATTGAAAATTGCATAACTTGAGTTTTAATTATCCAAAAATTATGAATAAGCTCTCAAAATGTTCAGTAAACAATTATCTACAAGTTTATGTCATTTGAGGGAATTTTAGATGCAATGTTGGTGCTGTTTAATAAAAATAGTTAAAATGGCAGAATTAATTCAATTATTAAAAATATCATAACTTGGTGAATATTAATTCAAAAATTGCAAATGATATATCAAATTGATCAGCAACTCAAATGCTATCTATACATGTTAATTTCACAGCATGCAAATAAATTTTACTTTGATGTTAATTTCGAATTGGTTAAAATGATTTAAATCGCATAACCGTTTAAATCACCATTTCTTCACCGTTAATCGGAAAAATGCAAACAAGGTACCAAAATGATCAGTAGGTTAATACCTATCAAATAATGTCATTTTCATGCATTTAGGACCCATATTTCAGTACTGGAAATTTTGGTTAATAACTTAATTCACTAAGTTAAAGATGGAGTTTTAACCCGTTAATTCTGATATTTAATTTCGGGGTTCCATTAACTTGTGGGACATGCCCAATACCTTTTCAATGCATAATATGACCATATCATCATGATTGTGCATTGCACCTTGTATTCGTGTTATTTATTTCTTTTCCTGTATTGGTTGTGTTTCGATAGATTCAGGAGTCGAGGTTCCACCACAATACCTTGACAACCAGCGCGACCAGTACTATCAGCAAGGCAAGAGCTAACCTAACCTTCTTGGCATCTAGCATCCTATTGTTTTACAAACTTATTTTATCCACCATAATATTGCATGCGATTCAAATGTCTCTTTTGATCAAGATGTAGAGTATCCTATGAAAGCATGTTTATCCCCTGAACCATCACATGCCTCCCCTCCTAGGAACCCTTGGTTTGATGTGTTGGACTGAGAAAAAGATATAATTGTTGATTATATATGCTTAGCCATGCTTAGTTAAATGATATATGTTGTCCGGTGATTTAAATCCATTATTATGAATGGTGGAGGAATGGTCGGATATGATGGTTACTTGTGGTGGATAATTAATTTGCTAAAAGGCTTGGATGAGTTGCCATCGGGATGGTGTTTTGCCTCATTACTGCCGCCTAGGCTGAGAGTGCTTTTAGCTAGAACCAAGAATCGAGCGTGCTACCATTGGTGGGTGTATGGGCGCCTCACTAACTGAATAACTTGCGCGGGCATATACAAGGGTCCTCTAGTTTGCTATTTCCATTTGCCGTGTGCGTGAGTGGAAAAAGAAATGATGAGGATGGTGGTGTTTAGGACGTGGCGATGGGGCAGGGGCTGAGGCTGGGTAAACTTGCCCTGTGGCCACAGATGACTCTTGGATAGTCTCACGTGAGGTAAAGGTTTAACCGTGCCTGCTTGCCGGCCTTCCCCGGAAGAGGGCCAAATAGGTGAGCCGGACGGTACCAATGGGTAAATTAGTACACCCCTGCAGGGTAAATCTTTTCGAAAAGCCGTGTCCACGGTTATGGACAAACTCTTGGGAAAGGCGGATTAGCTCATAGATAACGTTAACCTAATTGATATGGCAGCTAAAGGTTGCATAATCAACTTGTGTTAAAGGTTCATTTCCTCGAGGGTGATTCGAGGGAGTGCCTTGGTGGAGACGAGTGATGTTTTGGCTACAAGTAGGTTCGATGAGAACCGAAGATGAAAGTTTACTCTCTTATCCCTTTTCGGAAAACATTCTGAGTAGACGATGCAAAGGGTCCAGATGTCTTTTAAAATGGAAAACTAGCTTTATGCAAAACCAGCTACATTATACAGCATTAGAGCCTCCGTCAGCATCGGGCCTATATCGCCCTACTAATTCTTGCGAGTACGTCGTACTCAGCCTTGCTTTGTTGATTATTATTTGTTTCAGAGGAGGACGTCACCGAACTGGAAGGTGGGTTCTTTATTGACATCGACGAGTAGTCTGGGGTTCCCAGGTGGCAGCTTGGGACGTATTGGAACAGGCTGGCTGGGATATGTTATTGTAGGCCTCTTAGGCCATAATTTGGATCTTGTTGTTAGACAACTATATTTGCTTTCCGCTTGATGTAATGATGGGTCTGCGACCTCTGATTGTGATATTTGCTATCTTTCTCATATATGAGTTGAACTATGATATCTTTGTGTCGTAGAGTCTGTGATGTGCCAGTTGTTCCGCAGTCTTGGTCTCTTTGTTATACGTGAAAGCGATGTCCGAGCTTATGGCATGATCGAGGTGTTGTGTGCCGATGATGTATTCCGAGCACGCCTGCCAATGTGTTTTGGCCTGGGATTGGTAAACCCAGTAACCCTTGATTGTGTAGCATGACCGGTTGCACAACGTTTCACTGTATAGCTCTGGGGTCAGGGCGCTACAAGTTGGTATCAGAGCAGTACTGCCTGTAGGAAACCCGTTCTATTGGTCGAAGTTGAGTCTAGTGTAGTAAAAGTTATTTATGAACTGAAAATGAGTTGTGAAAACCCTCTTAGGATTCTTTTTACTCCTTATCCAACTCGGTCTACTCTGAGTTATCTTACCTCTTTTTGATTTAGCGGTTCTTCTGCTCGTCGGCAATTTCAAATCTTTAGGATCACGGGGTTGGGTTCTATTTTTAGTTACTGGTTAACTTTGCTCGTCTGCCAATTCTAAAGCCCGAAGGCAGGAAATGTTGCGGATCATCAATAAATTCCCTTGCTTTAGCCCAAGATCTTGAACCGAAGGTCCCGGATTGTGCTAGGGCTCAGGTGTAATGATTTATGAGGGTTGTCACCCATGTGAGCATTATGCTATTCGTGAGTCCCAGTGCATGAAGCTGATCTTTAACCTAAGATCTTGTCATCGAATCCTGATATTAGTGGTCAAACCCTACGCCAGGTTGGCAAAATTTGAAGTTAGTCTTCAAACTCGAGGTTGCAGCCGTAATTGTTTTCCTCACCGATGCTCTTCTCTGTCACTAGCTTTAGCTAGGCTTTCTGTTAGGGAACCATCTAAATCACGACGGGATTGCTCTTAGTGAGTTTTTTCCAGCAATAATTGTGTTTCCTCTTATAACACCCGTTCCTGAAACCCTTTCGGCACTAGTTGTCGGAAGAGTGCTAACAAGGGTTTCTGCATTATCTTGATATTGTTGCTAGCCCGTTTTCTTACTCTTAATCTGTTGTCCGACCTTTATCTGTCAGTTGACAGTCAAGTGTTATCGTGCATTGGTGTGTTCCGAAGCATGTTACCCTTGTGGCCCGTCAATACATTCCACGTCGGGATGTTAGGAGAAACAAACTCCGGTACCATGTCCATTCTCGGACCAGGTCAAAGTATTGTAATCCACAGAATAAGATGCTTGTCTAGCTTTTGTTCTGTTCAACATTGGAGTGTCACACTCTTTTATATCCAGAGGTCGTGCCTAGTCTCATGACTTACCGAATGAAGTGATGCTCTTACCCTTCCTTATCCATCTACCTCCGAGCTACTCGGGCTCGAGATTGTTGAGGATGCATATCGATGTGGAAATCGGACATTCTTAGCAAATGATATTGCTTTGACGTCCAAGGACTTTGATGGCGCTCTTAGCATGATCGGTAATTTGATCATCAAGCCGAGTTTGACTGTGCTACCATGTCCCTTGTTCAGGTGCCCACCTTCGGTCAATAAGTTAGATTCATGTCGAAACTTGGAAAAGCAAATTTCCTCTCGCAATCTAGCTCGTGTCCTGGAGCTTGACGCTGTAATCAATACTTGAGATCCTTACCTCTCGTTAACTGTTGTAACTCCTCCCTCGGACATGTCAAGTCTGAAATATCCGCACGCCTAACCAAATCTGAATCTCAAGCAGAAATGATGGTTGGTGTTCCTTAAGAGTATGACTTAGGCCTTGTGTAAATCCGGCAAGTTTGAGGTGGTGGTTGCCCTACTTAACTGGAAGGTCTATTGTGATATCCTCTTGCCTTTCGTAAAATCAAACCACTCTCCATGAGGATATTGTGCGACTTATTCTAGAGGTTGCCCTTATGGTCTCTTTGCAATCTTAAAGGTCCGACCTCCACTTGATGACCTATTGAAGGCTTTTTCAAAGCCTGATAGTGGTATCTAGAACATCGAGGAGAACATTAACGTGGTGTTGCTAAAATGTCTCTCGGTCGTTTCTCCTATCCTCTGCTCGACCTTTGTATGGTCAAGTGGTTCCTAGTTTTCCCCAATGGCTTATGGTCATGTGCAAAGTTCATGTTTCCAACCCTTGGAGAAAACTTGTCTATCACCTTGAACTATCTTCTGACTTTTTCGTCAGCACGTCATGCTTGCTACCTTACTCTCTGCAACAAGGAAGATCATCGTGGGATCCAAAAGATCGTTGAAGTTAAGGGTTGTCATGTTTCCCTCCTCTCCCTCTTCCTACTCTAGGAATCTCGGGGCGAGATTCTTGTAAGGGGGATAGAATTGTAACAGCCCAGATTTGGTACCCTAAAATATGGGCCAAATTTTCACTTTTTATTTTCATTGCATCATGGCATACATATTTAAATTGCTAAGTTAAATATTGTGAACAATGGAAAACATTAAAAGGAAGCAAACCCTTCCCAATTTTCCCAACCCAAATGCATTGCTCAACTTAGCAAACCAAATTATTCTGGAATTCTCAAATTGTCCAGGAAGTTCCAAGAATATATTTGTTTAGATCTTTGTCAAAGACAATTGCTTGTTAAGCAAAGTAATAAATATTTGGAATTCAAATTGGTTTAAACAAATGGTGAATTTTGACTCCAAGTTCAACTTTTCAAAATTCAAACTAAAATCATGGGGAGCTTCAATATTATTGTGAGAGCCTCCATGAATATTCTCCTTATTTTTGAAGATGCTTAATTGCTCTAAATAAATACAATTTGGAAATTGCCATAAATGGTTATAACTAAAACCTATGAACAAATGTGGTGCAAAACTTTTTAGTTTGCAACCCCAATTTTTGTGAAGCTTCTAGATGGCAAGGGGAGTCTACATGAATTTTTGTGGAATTTTATAAAATGATTAAGTTCCTCAATTAAATAGAAAAGGCTGTTGTTTTCAAAAGAAAATAAAACCAGAAAAAGGAAAAATGGGCTGAGGGGGTTTTCGCAAAAAGCCATCTTCCCTGTGGACGACAGTGTCTTCACTGCCGCTGTCGTCGCCGTGTCGCCTCTCTGCCGCTCCCTCGATGCCGCCCGCCCCCCTTTTCCCCTGGTGGTCAAGGAGCCCCCTTGCGGTTGTGCCTCCCTCTCCTCTCTCCCTTGCTTTCCCCCTGCTCTCTCTCTCTCTTCTCCCGCGCAAGAACCCTAGCTCGAGCTCCCCGTCCGCCTCCGGCCGCCGCACCTCCCCGTCAACTCCGGCTGCCCGAGCCCACGCCGACACCTCCACGAGCTCCGCGCCGTCGCCTTCTCCCTCCCCACGCAAGGAATCGGGCTGGGATGCCCGAAGTCGTCGCCACCGTCCGCGTCTTCTCAGCCTCGGGTCGCCGCCGTCGAGCAAGCGTACGTCGCCGTCCGGCCATCCCCGACCTCATCGTCCGCTCCATCTTGCCCAGGGTGAGCTCGCGGTGCTCCCCATGCCCTTATCCCTGTCCCCATTCCCTCTATGCCATTCTCACCGAGCACCTCCGCCCGCCGCCGCAACCATGGTCGCCGGCGCATTTCCGGCGACCATATGGTCCAACCGCCACTCCCCCCTTGCTCCCCTCCACTTCCTCTAGCTGTTGGAGCAGCTTCCCGCGCCCAATTTCGCCCAGAAACGACGAATTGATGCTCGGCCTGCCGCTGCCCTCCCTGATGACATCAGCGTGACATCACCTGTTCATGTTTTGGAAATTCAGAAAATTAACAGAGAGTTTGTTTTTAAAATATCTGTTAAATGGTAAAACAGAAAAATACAAATGACATACCAAATTGTTCACAATTTCACAACCTATTCAAATATTTCACTCACACATGCAAATGAATTTCTGAATTTGAATTTAAAATGTGAAATGCAAATCATCGGTTAATTATTCAAATTTTTGGAAATTCATATCTAGAGTTTTATATTTCAGAAAATTGCAAATAATATGTTAAGATGCTCAGCTAAATAAGCTCTACCTGTTAGTGCCTTTATTTGAATTTTTGGTTAAATTAAATTACCTTTAATTGTTAAATATAAAAGGGGCAGATTTAAAGTCCAACTTTGAAAATTCATAACAATTTGAATATTGCTCCAAAAATTACAAATAAGGTACCATTTTGTTCAGAGAATTAATATCTACCTGTTAGTTGTAATTGGATGCTAAAATGAATCATTTAATTTGCTGTTATTTAAAATCACTAAAATGGCAGATTAGTTGTGGAAATTGAAAATTGCATAACTTGAGTTTTAATTATCCAAAAATTATGAATAAGCTCTCAAAATGTTCAGTAAACAATTCTCTACAAGTTTATGTCATTTGAGGGAATTTTAGATGTAATGTTGGTGCTGTTTCATAAAAATAGTTAAAATGGCAGAATTAATTCAATTATTAAAAATATCATAACTAGTTGAATAATGATTCAAAAATTGCAAATGATATATCAAATTGATTAGCAACTCAAATGCTATCTATACATGTTAATTTCACATCATGCAAATAAATTTTCCTTTGATGTTAATTTCGAATTGGTTAAAATGATTTAAATCGCATAACCGTTTAAATCATCATTTCTTCACCGTTAATCGGAAAAATGCAAACAAGGTACCAAAATGATCAGTAGGTTAATACCTATCTAATACTGTCATTTTCATGCATTTATGACCCATATTTCAGTACTGGACATTTTGGTAAATAACACAAATCACTAAGTTAAAGATGGAGTTTTAACCCGTTAATTGTGATATTTAATTTCGGGGTTCCATTTAACTTGTGGGACATGCCCAATACCTTTTCAATGCATAATATGACCATATCATCATGATTGTGCATTGCACCATGTATTCGTGTTATTTATTTCTTTTCCTGTATTGTTTGTGTTTCGGTAGATTCAGGAGTCGAGGTTCCACCACAATACCTTGACAACCAGCGCGACCAGTACTATCAGCAAGGCAAGAGCTAACCTAACCTTCTTGGCATCTAGCATCCTATTGTTTTACAAACTTATTTTATCCACCATAATATTGCATGCGATTCAACTGTCTCTTTTGATCAAGATGTAGAGTATCCTATGAATGCATGTTTATCCCCTGAACCATCACATGCCTCCCCTCCTATGAACCCTAGGTTTGATGTGTTGGCCGGAGACAAAGATATAATTGTTGATTATATATGCTTAGCTATGCTTAGCCATGCTTAGTTAAATGATATATGTTGTCCGGTGATTTAAATCCATTATTATGAATGGTGGAGGAATGGTCGGATATGATGGTTCCTTGTGGTGGATAATTAATTTGCTAAAAGAATTGGACGAGTTGCCATCGGGGATGGTGTTTTGCCTCATTCCTGCCGCCTAGGCTGAGAGTGCTTTTAGCTAGAACCAAGAACCGAGCGCGCTGCCATTGGTGGGTGTATGGGCGCCTCACTAACTGAATAACTTGTGCGGGCGTATCCAAGGGTCCTATAGTTTGCTATTTCCATTTGTCGTGTGTGTGAGCGGAAAAAGAAATGACGAGGATGGTGGTGTTTAGGACGTGGCGATGGGGCAGGGGCTCAGGCTGGGTAAACTTGCCCTGTGACCACAGATGACTCTTGGATAGTCTCACGCGAGGTAAAGGTTTAACCGCGCCTGCTTGCCGGCCTTCCCCGGAAGAGGGCCAAATAGGTGAGCCGGACGGTACCAATGGGTAAATTAGTACACTCCTGTAGGGTAAATCTTTTCGAAAAGCCGTGTCCACGGTTATGGACAAACTCTTGGGAAAGGCGGATTAGCTCATAGATAACGTTAACCTAATTGATATGGCAGCTAAAGGTTGCATAATCACTTGTGTTAAATGTTCATTTCCTCGAGGGTGATTCGAGGGAGTGCCTTGGTGGAGACGAGTGATGTTTTGGCTAGAAGTAGGTTCGATGAGAACCGAAGATGAAAGTTTACTCTCTTATCCCTCTTCGAAAAACATTCTGAGTAGACGATGCAAAGGGTCCAGATGTCTTTTAAAATGGAAAACTAGCTTTATGCAAAACCAGCTACATTATACAGCATTAGAGCCTCCGTCAGCATCGGGCCTATATCGCCCTACTAATTCTTGCGAGTACGTCGTACTCAGCCTTGCTTTGTTGATTATTATTTGTTTCAGAGGAGGACATCACCGAACTGGAAGGTGGGTTATTTATTGACATCGACGAGTAGTCTGGGGTTCCCAGGTGGCAGCTTAGGACGTATCGGAACAGGCTGGCTGGGATATGTTATTGTAGGCCTCTTAGGCCATAATTTGGATCTTGTTGTTTGACAACTATATTTGCTTTCCGCTTGATGTAATGATGGGTCTGCGACCTCTGATTGTGATATTTGCTATCTTTCTCATATATGAGTTGAACTATGATATCTTTGTGTCGTAGAGTCTGTGATGTGCCAGTTGTTCTGCAGTCTTGGTCTCTTTGTTATACATGAAAGCGATGTCCGAGCTTATGGCATGATCGAGGTGTTGTGTGCCGATGATGTATTCCGAGCATGCCTGCCAATGTGTTTTGGCCTTGGATTGGTAAACCCAGTAACCCTTGATTGTGTAGCATGACCGGTTGCACAACGTTTCACTGTATAGCTCTGGGGTCGGGGCGCTACAACCCGGCTCATCCCAAAGAGTGGTCCCCTTCTTCCGGGATAGGCGGGGAGCTCGCATAAACCGGTTCATGAAATCTGGCTTAATGCGGCCCTCTTCGTCAAAAGCTTCCTCTTTTATCGGAGGGAAGGTTGGGGCATCATTAGCCGTAGCTTCAGCCCTAGGTGCAGAGGAAGGCAGAGTGACCTTTCCCGTCATCTCCGTCCACTCGTTGGGAGATGTTGTTCCAGCCCTGCCAAGGTTTGGACCTCCCGGCATGGGGAGGCGGATGGTCCCTCCGCTGACACCGGCTTAGTTACCGGAGGAGTTGGGGGAGGAACAGCGGGAGAAGATTTCTTCCGCACGGCCAACACCTTTGCCTTCAAAGGTGCGCCTTTTTTCAGCCTGCATATTCAAAAGATTAGGCGTGGAAAAACCGGCAAATCTGCAAGCAAAAAGAGAAGTGTTTGGCCGACTTACTTCTTGCTGGGAATGCTAAGCCCAGCAAGGGCGTCATCGTCATCTGACGACTTGGCGCCAATCGTAAGTGATTGGCTCTTCCTCTTCCGGCTTTCTGCAGAAGCCGAAGAAAAGGAGATGTGGCCCCGTTTACCCGCCTTGCTGGAAGACGTCGCAGAGGCGGGACGGGCGGTGGAAACTCCGGGAATCTAGCGTAAAGTGCATGTTAAGCTGTCAAAATAAAGCCAAAATCCCAAAGAATTGAACTTTGATTCAACTAAGACAAAGTACCTTTGGGGGATGGTTGACGGCCGTGTACATCGGCCGCGATTCTTCATATTGCCAGCCTTCATTAGGCCAGGCTTTGATCAGCTTGTTGAAACACGCCTCAAAGAGGTCTTCCAATAGGTTGTCTTTGCAAGTCCGCATCGGATCAGTCTTCTCGTTCGTGTACTCGCACAAGAGACGAGCACGGTGCTGGAGGGGCTAGATTCATCTCTTCATCTAGCAAATGATGCTGTCCTCCCCGGTCAAGGGCGGAGAGCCGGAGGTTAACTCCGAAATCCTTGCCTTTCTGGCGGCAAGGGCAGATGGCATCTTTGCCACCGGCTTCTGCTTCCATGAGGGCAGAGGAATGTCGGCTCTGTCCTTGAAAGCGGAAAGCCCCAGCAGTCTATTGGGGGGCGCCACATCATTGCAATAGAAAAAGGTGGAAGCCCACCCCTTTGCCGAATCAACGATTGGCACCTAAGGGTACCAATCTAAATCTCGGTGCATATTGAAGCTTATGGAGCCAGCAACCAGCAGCTCCTTATTCACAGTCTGCCTCTTTACACCGAAGCAGTATTTAAAAAGTCTAACCTAGGAGCTAATCCTAAATAGCCTTCGAAAAGTGCCACGAAGCTGGAAATGTAAAGCAGACTGTTGGGAGTTATGTTGTGGAGTTGGAGACCATAATGATCTAAGATCTCCAGCATAAAAGCCGAAGGCGGCAAAGAGAAACCCCAGGCGATGTGGGATGAAAGAAGTACCCGTTCGTCATTGATCGGGTAGAGACGGATCGCCAAAGGCGGATCGCCAAGTCGGAACGGACTCAGAAGCCGGAGGGATGACGCCGTCCGCCGCCATTCCTTCAAGCTCGCCTTCATCCACCCCTGAGCAAGCCCAGTTGTGGGTAGGATTGCTAGCGGCGCCTTCATTGTCGCCGGCTTCCTCCTCTTCATCTTCTTCAGTGGCCCTCGCTTCTTCGGCCGCATCATCAACAGCCGCGGTGACTGAAGCGGCCACTGCCGCAGCCTTAGCCGCAGTTTGGGCGAAAGATATTTCATCGCGGCCCGAGATCGCCGCGGAGGAAGAGCTTGGTACAGTGACAGCGGATCTTGCCATAGCGGCGGAGGTGGCCTGGGAAGCCGTTGTCCCCATTGGCGGCGGTGTGCTGCGCTGCAGCTCGTCGGCCTAAGCAGGGGAAAGGGGAGCGCTGGAGGCCATGAAGGATGCGGAACTCGGGAAGTAAGAGATCTAGGAGAGGCGAGAGGGCTAGGGCACGAGCAAATGGAAGCGGTGGCCTCGGTGGAGATGATGAGGCTCCTTTTATAGCCCTGTTCTGAGATTCATGCGGGTGGTTGCAGAAGCGCAATTTCCGCCACGCGTCGCGAGATCGTGCCATTATGGGGAGATCCTTCTCCACGACGCCTCGTTTCTTACGCGGGAAAAACGCAATCTAGCCTATGCATTCAAAGATGCCGGTCAAACACAGTCTGCCGTACCTGGCATGGCCGTCAAATCAACGGATGGGTGTCGCTTGATACTCGAGTGTTTTGTACGACAAAAGAAGCCACCTTACAAAGACCGTCAAGACTGTTCGACATGTCCTGAAGATTAAAATATTTTGGGAATGCTCCAAGTTAAACAACGGACGAAGAGTTTTTCCGGACGACTTACAACTGGAAAACAAAAGCCGACCGTTGAAGAACTTGAAGCTTTCCGGGGGCTACTGTTGGGGTTATGCCGAACAGGTACCTTCATGGAGATGACTAAAAGTCAGCATACCAGGGTGGCCCATAGTGGTGGTCCGGCTTACTGGACGGCCCAGTATGATGAACCGTAGGAGGCTCATCCGGCTAAGGGAAGGTTCCAGAAGGCGACCTGCATTGTAGTCGACTTGGCTCCCAAGGCAAGGCCCAAGCCAGATTCTAGTAGAACTCTGTAACTTAGTCGGTAGATTTCTTCCTACAAGCCCTAGGTCCGGACGCCTTTATAAGTCGGTCTAAGGGACGCCTCAGAGCACGCTCTAACTTTCATTGTAATTGGCTCATGTTGCCTTATATTGAATTATAGCAGCACGTAGGGTTTCGCCACCGTTGCGAGATCCGAAGCTGGGTAAACTCGTGCTCATCCTGTCACCGGAATCACCTACGTCTCGTATACCCACCTCTCTACCTAGCCGGATGGCACCCCTGTCTAGGCTAGATTCGACAATACCACGACATTACCCTTTTCCTTAAACTCATCGGAGTTCTTCTGCCGACAAAAGTCAGCCCAAATAGCAGGTTCGATCTGCGGGTACAAATCAAGTGGGAATATTTTTCTATGCACGTACTCCGTCACTAGCTTGCACTTCCATGCCTTCCAGGCCTTGCCAGCTATCAATATAGTCGTGTGCTCCACTCTCTTCATGGCCTTTGTGGACTGATCTGCAAAGTCGAAGTTGTCTAGGATATCCATCTTGATTAATGTACGATCTTTCCATGTAACTTGCTTCCAAGAAGCTAGGTTGATAGGAACTCGTTCCCGTGCCACAATCCCACAAACCGTCGAGAACTTTCTCACTAGTAGAAAAAACCTTACCCGTGGCGCAGCTAAATTGCTACCCGTGGCGCATCATGGTGCGCCACGCCTACCGCTTCACTGGTAATATTTACCAGTGGCACACCGGCCAGATGCGCCAGAGGTCTCTGTACCTACCCGTGACGCACCCGTGACGCACCAGTTTTGGTGCGCCACTGGTATCAATTTTGAGTTTAAAAAAAACATGTCCCCTGCTGCCGCCGACCGCCTCCCGTGCGCGCGTGACCCTGTCGCCGCCGGCCACGAGCACGTCCCTGGCTCCCCTCCGCGACCCCGGTCTCCTCCGAGCTCCTCCGTGGCTCGTCGGCGACTCACACTTGCCAAGTGAGGCACACAGGAGACCACAGCAGCAGGAGGCCACGCATCAGAGAACGGCGACCGTTGCGGCATCAGAAATTGTTGTTTATCGGCATAGGAATCCAGCGCCCGACCACTTTAGCGGAGCTCGTTTGCGGCCCGCGGCATGGGAGCTCCTGAACCCGCAACACAAGATCTCCTGAGACGGACGATGTGTGAGGTCGGGGAAGGGGGCACCGGCGCAGAAGGTTAGGGCAGGGCAGAGCCCGGCGCGGGAGGATTCGCGTCGGCCGGGTCGCAGGGGGCTTCATCGCCGTACGCGCCATCGCCGCCATGCTTCGAGATGCCTTGGAGGGCTTCGCACGTCCACGACCGCCGCCTCCGGGGTGCTCCGTGCCCGGCCTCGCGAGGGCTTCGTGCTTGGGGTCGCACCCCCGAGGGCCAACCATGGTCAACTCCGCGTCGTCCGGGGAGCTCCGTCCCGTGACTTGACTCGCGCCGGATGGGGAAGACTAGTAATGAGCTAGCTAGCAGGCATGGATCGATCCATGTACTAGCAGTTTTTTTAAGGCATGTACGTGCTCGATTGTTGGCAACCAATAGAAATCTTGCAGTGATGAGCACACGGATTGTGGTTTTGTTCTGAGGGATTTTGAACCATTAGATCAAGCACGAATATTGGAGCAAAGCATAAAGTAGTGTGCAGGCCCTCGAGACACAGTTTACCGGTGGCGCATGGGCCTGGATGTGCCACATGTAAGTAAATATCAGTGGCGCATAGGCCTTGATGTGCCACAGGTAAGCAAATACCAGTGGTGCACCGTGGTCTGGTGTGCCACGGGTACGCTTCCAACACCCCGGCCAACACGGCCGTCACTTAGCTGTGGCGCATGGTCTAAGCGGTGCGCCACCGGTATGTGAATACATGTGGCACATCTGTCACAGTGCGCCACGGCTATATTACCAGTGGCGCATTGGGGCTCGATGCGCCACAGGTAACCATCCCACCTATAAGCCTTTTCCTACTAGTGTCTTCTACTGGAATCTGGCTTCAACAGAGCTCCGGTGAAGATGTCGAGGGACGTCACTTTACACTTAACCTCCGGTCTTGTAGATTTCGTCCTTCCCACACTATAACAGCCCAGATTTGGTACCCTAAAATTTGAGCCAAATTTTCACTTTGCATCTCATATTGCATCATGGCATTATATTAAAATTACCCACATGAAATAATACTTTGGCTTTAACATGAAATCAAGGTTGGTGAATAATATTGGACAAACAAAATTCAAAGTGAGCTTTCATATTTGTCCAGGAAGTTCCCAGAAATTCAAATATGTTTGTTGCAAGAATTAAAGCACTTGCCTTTCAATTAATTTAAATAAAGCCCCAAAATGCAAGAGAGAAATTTCAAAATATTTAACACATGAAATGTTTTTCAAATGGGTTGCAAATTTTATCACAGGGTTCCAAATGTAATATGTTGGCTCTGTGATTTTTTCCAGAATTTTTAAAATTGGTTAAAGGCTTCAAATAATTACCTAAACCCTACTGGAATTTGTGGAAAAATAGAAAAGGTTAAATCCCTGACAGGTGGGCCCTACCTGTCATCTCTTCTTCATGTGGCGACAGGGAAAGCCCTGGTGCCATGGCCGCCTTGCCGCTAGTGGCCTCCCCGCGCCCCTCCTTGCTGCCTGGCCCCCATGGAGGATAAAGAAGCACCCCGTGACCCCCCTGCTCTCTCTCCCCCTCCTTTTCCCCCCGTGCAGCAAACCCTAGCCGCCGCCACCATGGCCGTGACCTAGCCGTGGATGCCGCCGCACGCCGCCAGTCGACACAGGGCCCCCGGAGCAGATCGAAGCGCGCCAGAAGCTCGGCCTCCTCCCCTTCTTCCTCCTCAGGCCAAACAATCGAGCCGGGACGCTCGGGATCAACGCGTTCTTCCTCGTCTTCCCGCCTCCGACCGACGACCGCCACCGCGATTGCCGCCGTTGCAGACCCTCCCCTTCACCGACGAGCACCTAGACGCGCTCAGGGTGAGCACACAGGTCCTCCTGGACCTATTCTTCTCGCCCTCTCCCTCTGGTTCGCCGTATCCCCTTAGGCCTGAAACAGCACCGCCGCCGTAGCTCGTCACCGGAGCTCCTCCGGTGACCATTAGGTCCCTAGCGCCGCCACTAGACTCCCCACGCCGTGCGGAGCCAAATGTGCCCCCTCCCGGGCTCGCTAGCACACGCACGCGACGGATCGATCCGCGGCATGTCGCCGGTCACCGCGCCCACGTCGCGTCGGTCCTGGCCTCCCGCGGGTCAAACTAG
Organism: Puccinellia tenuiflora; assembly: GCA_012064385.1. Classification (NCBI taxonomy): domain Eukaryota; kingdom Viridiplantae; phylum Streptophyta; class Magnoliopsida; order Poales; family Poaceae; genus Puccinellia; species Puccinellia tenuiflora. The sequence continues at coordinate 24,296 of QRDG01001465.1, read as the reverse complement.
CCCGTGGGCCTCTGGCCGACGTGGCTTGCCACCGTGGCCACTGCCCCACCATGTCAGTGGCTGCGGCTAGCCCAGCCCACGGTGAAAAACGGTTCGGCCTATTTCCTGGAAATTAAATAAAAGGCAGAAAATGAATTCCAAATTTGAAATTGCATAACTTTTGAACCACAAATCGAAAAAATGCAAGTAATATACCAAAATGCTCAGGAAGAAAATATCTATCTGTTAGTGCCCTTGGTAGAATTAAATGGCCAAAATAATTTGCCTTTATTTAATAAAAACAGAGATGGCAGATTTAATTCTAATTTTGGAAATTGCATAACTTGAGTTCTACTCATCCAAAAATTATGAAAAAGCTCTCAAAATGTTCAGTGAACAATGATCTACCAGTTTATGTCATTTGAGAGAATTTTAGATTTAATATTGGTGCTATTTAATAAAAAATAAATAAAATGGCAGAATTAAATCAATTATTAAAATATCATAACTTGATAACTATTAATCCAAAAATTACAAATGATATACCAAATTAATCAGCAGCTCAAGGGCTGTTCATATATGTTAAAATCATAGAATGAGAACAACTTTTCCTCTGATGTCATTTTGGAATTGTTAAAATAATTTAAATTGCATGACTGTTAAATTCCCATTTATTCATCGTTGATCAGAAAATTGCAAATAAAACATCAAAATGATCAGGAGAATAAGCCCTATTTAATAATGTCATTTTCATGCATGAATACTTCATATTTCAGTACTGGACATTTTTGTTGGTTACCTAATTCACTAAGTTAAATATGGAGTTTTAACCCATTAGTTGCAATAATTATTTTAGGGGTTCCATTTAACTTGTGGGAGATGCCCAATATCATTTCAGTGCATAATATGACCATCTCATCATGAATGTGCATTGCACCTTGTATTCGTGTTATTTATTTTTTCCTGTTATTGATTCTGTTTCGGTAGATTCAGGAGTCGAGGTTCCACCACAATACCTTGACCACCAGTGCGACCAGCTATATGTAACGCCCAGACCCCGAAACTATACAGTGAAGCGTTGTGCAACCGGTCATGCTACACAATCGAGGGTTACTGGGTTTACCAATCCCAGGCCAAAACCTTTGGCAGGTGTGCTCGGAATGGATCATCGGCACACAACACCCCGATCATGCCATAAGCTCAGACATCACTATCACGCATAGTTAAGAGACCGAGACTTGTGGAACAACTGGCACATTGCAGACTCTACGACACAAAGTTCAGCATATAGCAACTCATATAACGAGAAGAATACAAATATTACACACAAAAGGTCACAGACCCAACAATCATCATGCGGAAGCGAAGTAGGTTATCTAATACAACAAGATACAAATATATGGCCTAATAGGCCTACAGATAAAAGATCTCAGTCAGCTTGTTCCACGGTCCCAAGCTGCCACCTGGGAACCCCGGACTACTCATCGACGTCCACGAAGAACCCACCTAGCTGCTCGGTGTCGTCCTCCTCTGAAATACAAATATAAAGGCAGCAAAGAGAGACTGAGTACGATGTACTCGCAAGTTTAGTAGGGCGATATAGGCCCGATGCTGACGGAGGCTCTAAAGCTGTATCATGTAGCTAATTTGCATAAAGCTAGATTTTCATTTAAAAGATATCAAAGACACAAGGCATCGTCTATTCAGAACATTTTTCATAAAGGGGATAAGAGAGTAACATTTCATCTTCGGTCCTCGTCGAACCAACTTGTTGCCAACACCCACTCATTTCCACCAAGGCACCCCCTCGAATCACCCTCGAGGAAATGAACCTTTATCACACGTTGATTATGCAACCTCTAGCGGCCATATCAATTAGGTTAAGGCTCTCTATGATCTTATCGTCTATTCCCAAGTCGTCCATAACCGCGGACACGGCTTTTCGAAAAGATTTAACCCTGTAGGGGTGTACTAATTTACTCATTGGTACCGTTCGACTCACCTGATTGGCCCTCTTCCAGGGAAGGCCGGCAAGCAGGCGCGGTTAAACCTTTACCTCGCATGAGACTATCCAAGAGTCATCAGTGGCCATAGGGCAAGTTTACCCAGTCTATTTCAGTCCCTGCCCCATCGCCACGTCCTAAACACAAAACCTCATCAACATCATCTTTTCCACTCACACGCAAAAGGAACACCGAACTAGAGGACCCTTTGATACGCCCGCACAAGTTATTCGGTTAGTAAGGCGCCCATACACCCACCAATGGCAGCACGCTCGTCTTGGTTCAAGAGGTAAAGAACTCGCTCCTAGGGGCAAGAGTGAGGCAAAACACCATCCCTGATGGCAACTCACCCAAGCCTTTTTAGCATTTAATTAAGCACCCCTCATATCCACCATGTCCGAATCATTCCATCAACATCAACAATTATGGAATTTAAACAACGGACATTACTAGCATTTGACTAAGCATGGCTAAGCATGGCTAAGCATATGAATACAACAATTATATTCTTGTCTCCGACCAACACATCATCGCTAAGGTTCATAGGTAGGGATACATGTGATTGGCTCAGGGAAAAACATGCATTCATAGGACACTCTATGTCTTGATCAAAAATGACATTTGAATCGCATGCAATATTGTGGTGGATAAAATAAGTTTATAAAACATAGGATGCTAGATGCCAAGAAGGTTACGTTATCTCTTGCCTTGCTGCCGGGGCGTGTAGTACGGCTCGTCGTGATAGGTCGGGGTGACCTCAACTCCGGAATCTATCGGTACCCAAAATAAAATGCAACGAACAAATAAATCACACGAACACAAGGTGCAATGCGCAATCACATGATGACATGTCAAATTGATGCCAAGATACCATCATATAAATTTAATAGCAAAATTAAATGGGGAGCCAAATAATTAGTGCAATTATTTGGAAACAACCCCATATTTATCTTAGTGACCACATTCTTTATAAATTATTTAATTATTAGATAAGTGGCTCAAATATGCATGAACATGACATGGTTGGGTAGGATTTGTTCTTCCGATCAATTTGGTACCTCATTTGTGATTTTCCGAGTACCGATGATTAAATAGCATTTTAAATAGTTATTTGAATTTATATCTTTTAACCAATCAAAGATTAACATCAAAGTGCAAGTTGTTGTCATGAGGTGATATTAGCATGATTAGATAGCATTTGAGTCACCGAACAAATTGTCATGAGGTGTATATCATTTGCAAGAATTGGATTAATAAAACTTAAGTTATGAATTTCATAGGTTTTCATAAGCTGGGTCGGAATTCATCCGGATTGGTCCGGAATATTCCGGATGGTCTGGAATAATCCGGGATAATTCCGAGTCAAATCCGAGGTGACCTTAAAAAGTTTCTGTTAGGGTTTCGAAATTTGTCCGGAAAGGTCCGGAATGGATCCGGAAATTTCCGGGTGGTTCCGAACGTCCAGAAATCAGAACAGAGCACGACGGCGACGGCGGCTGTGCACGGGGAGAGCAAGGGAAAAGGGGGAGAGGGGGAGGGGAAACTGCGCGAAGGGAAACTAGCTCACCCGGAGGCACGCGTGCGTGGTCGATGCGGCGAGGAGATGGCCGGCGGCGACGGAATCGGGCCGGCGGAGCTCGGCCGGGTGCGGACAGTGTCGAGGACGGAAACGTTGGAACCGAGCTACCCCGGCTCGATTCCTTGCTCCAGGAGGGGGAAGAGGACGAGGCGCAGCTCCCTGTCCGCTTCGATCTACACGGGAGGCACCGGAATGACGGCGGCGAGCTCGGCAATACCGGCGGGACGGAGGAGCTCGGGTGAGAGAGAGGGAGAGAGCCAGGCGAGGAAGCAGGTAAGTGGGGGAACGGGGAGGAGCAGGTGGGGGTCCTCATGCCCTTGTCCACCGGGCGGCACGACCACGAGGGGTGGGGCATCGGCATGGGCGCGGAGGAGGTGGCGGCATGGCGCCAGTGTCCATGGTCGCCACTGTGCACCATTCGGAATTTTCCGGAAAGGCCCAGAAAATTCCGGTCGACCCGGAATGGATTCGGAAAAATCCAGGTCATTCCGGATGACCAGTTTTTGGCAGAAAAGGCTAGTTTTTATTTGGGCCTCCACATTGGTTCAAAAATTACAGAAATTTTTGGGGATGCTCTCAAAAAGATAGGGAACCTCCCCATATTTTTCTTTTGGATTTTGAACAAGTTATCAAGGTTCCAAAAATAGTGTTTGAAAAGGAACCACATTTGTAGTTTTAGCAATTTGGAAACAATTGGAAACAAACCATTTGGTTCTTAGGCAAAAGAGTGAACTTAGTTACTTGTTGGACCATATGGGCACCTGTCATGTCAAGGGTTGTACCACTTGGTGCAGTTCATGGTTTTGAGGTTGGGGCAGGTTTGGCTTCCCTTTTTAGATGTGTTCCCAAGTGTTGGTTGTCAACTTAACAATTTAACATATGCCATGATGCACACAATGAGGAACAAAAAGTGGAAAAATTATTCATATTTTCAGTACAAAGCTGGGGCTGTTACAATTCTACCCCCCTTACAGGAATCTCGTCCCGAGATTCTAGGCTTGAGTAAGAAGGTGGGATATTCCTGTCGAAGACTAGTTTCTCGCTCCCAAGTCGCTTCTTCTTCGGAATGGTTAGACCATTGGATTTTGAGGAACTTGATGGTCTTGTTGCGGGTTTTCCTCTCCGCTTCATCCAAGATGCGGATAGGATGCTCGCGATAGGTCAGATCCTCCTGGATGTCCAACATCTCGTGATCAACCCCACGGATTGGATCTTTGAAGCAACGCCGGAGTTGGGAGACATGGAACACATCATGTACATCCGGGAAGTTGGAGGGTAGCTCGAGTTGATAGGAGAGATCTCCTCGCTTGGCTAGGACGGTGAAAGGGCCAACATAGCGGGGTGCTAATTTGCCCTTGATCCCGAAGCGACGAACGCCACGGAGAGGAGAGACCCGAAGATAGGCCTTGTCACCAATTTCATAGTGGACCTCTTGATGATTCTTGTCATAGTAGCTTTTCTGCCGGGATTGAGCAGTTTTGAGATTTTCCGGATGATACGAACTTCTCCTCGGCTTCATTGATCACATCAGGACCGAAGAGTGACCTCTCCCCGGTTTCAGACCAATTTAGAGGAGTCCTACATTTCCTCCCATAAAGAACTTCAAATGGGGCCATTTGCAAACTGGCTTGATAGCTGTTGTTGTAGGAGAACTCGGCGAGGGGGAGATACTTTTCCCAACCCATGCCGAAGGAGATGACACATGCCCGGAGCATATCCTCAAGAACTTGATTCACCCTCTCAGTTTGACCATCGGTTTGAGGGTGATAGGTTGTGCTGAAGTTGAGACGGGTTCCGAGAGCCGTTTGGAAGCTTTGCCAGAATTTAGAGACAAACAGACTACCACGGTCTGAGATGATCCGCAAAGGAACCCCGTGTAAGGGAACAATCCGGGCCATATACAAGTCAGCAAGTTGGCTTGCTCGAATATCATCACGGACCGGAAGGAAGTGGGCGACCTTTGACAAATGGTCGATGATGACCCAAATGGCTTTGTTGCCTTTTGTGACTTTGGAAAACCCGTGATGAAATCCATACCAACTTCATCCCATTTCCACTCGGGAATGGCTATGGGGCGAAGAGTACCCGCTGGCCTTTGATGCTCAGCCTTCACTCGGTGACAGACGTCGCATTCAGCCACATACTCGGCGATCTCGCGTTTCATGCAAGACCACCAGAACTTGGGGCGGAGGTCTTGGTACATTTTTGTGCTGCCCGGATGGATAGAGAGGGGTGACTCGTGAGCTTCTGAGAGGATCAACTCTTTTTTGTTCCCACACTTGGGCACCACTAAACGGTCACCGAAATAGACAACACCATTATCATCAACCGAGAAACAATTTGCCTTCCCATTAGCTATCTTCTCTTTGATCTCGAGGACTTCAGCATCATTTTGCTGGGCGGCCTTGATATCATCCTCGAGAGTGCATTTGATCTCGAGGTTAGCTAGATATCCGGAGGGAACAATCTCCAGATTTAACCAGGCAAACTCCTCGTGGAGAGCCGGTTGTGCCTTTTCAACCATCACGGTGTTGCAATAGGCCTTGCAACTCAAAGCATCGACCACGACATTGGCCTTGCCGGGCTGATAGTTGAGGGTCACATCATAGTCTTTTATTAATTCCAACCATCTTCTCTGCCTCAAGTTCAGATCCGGCTGGGTGAAGAGATATTTTAGACTTTGATGGTCGGAGTAGATCTCGCAACGGTTGCCCAATAGGTAGGGCCTCCATTGCTTCAGAGCATGTACCACGGTGGCAAGCTCCAAATCATGAGTTGGATAATTTTGCTCATGTGGTTTGAGTTGACGGGAAGCATAAGCGACAACATGGCCTTCTTGCATCAAAACACAGCCCAAACCCTGGAGGGATGCATCACAATAGACGACAAAGTCCTTGTCGGTGTCAGGAAGGACAAGCACCGGAGTGGTGGTGAGCTTGACCTTGAGAGTTTGGAAGCTCTCTTCCGCTTTATCGGTCCATATGAACTGTTTGTTCTTCTTGAGGAGGTCAGTCAGTGCCTTGGCTATCTTGGAGAAGCCCTCGATGAATCGGCAGTAATAACCCGCCAACCCGAGGAAGCTGCGGATGTCTTTGACGGACTTGGGAGTTGGCCAATCTAGGATTGCCTGAATCTTGTCAGGTATCACCGCTACTCCAGCAGCTGACACCACATGACCGAGAAAAATGAGCTCCTTTAGCCAAAACTCACACTTGGAGAACTTGGAATAGAGGCGGTGATCTTGAAGCTTGGTCAAGACTAGACGAAGATGCTCGGCATGATCTTCTTCAGTTTTGGAAAAGACAAGGATGTCATCGATGTAAATAATGAAAAAATTGTCGAGGTACTCGTGGAAGATAGAATTCATCAGTCTCATGAATGTAGCCAGAGCATTTGTGAGGCCGAAGGACATGACGGTGTACTCATATAACCCATAACGGGTAGTGAAAGCCGTCTTCGGAATATCCTCCTTTCGGATTTTGATCTGATGGTATCCTGACCTCAGATCCACCTTGGAGAATATGGTTGCACCAGCTAGCTGATCGAACAGGTCAACCATCTGGGGAATAGGGTACTTGTTCTTGATGGTCACCGCATTCAGAGGGCGGTAATCAACAACCAGACGAGGAACATTTGTATCCCTCTTCTTGACAAATATGACCGGGAAGCCCCAAGGTGAGCTACTCGGCCGGATGTATTCTTTTTCTAGCAGCTCGTCAAGTTGCTTCTTTAATTCGGTTAGCTCTTCCGTTGGCATGCGGTAGGGCCTCTTCGAAATTGGGGCGGTTCCCGGGACCAACTCAATCACAAACTCCACGCTGCGATTAGGTGGCATGCCGGGCAATTCCTCCAGAAAAACATCGGGGAAATCACACACCACTTCAACTTCATGCATTTCAGGCGGAGTGGATCCTTCCAGGAACCATAGACTGATCTCCGGGGAGAGAGGAGTGGCTGAGGACGGAGTTGCAGAAGTTGGGGACCAGTAACTGCACTTCCCCATAGTGTGGGTGGATCACATTGACAGTCTTGGTAGCACAGTCCAGGTTGGCCTGGTACTTGACTAACAGTCCATGCCCAGGATCACATCTAGACCCTTTGACTTCAAGGCTATCAATGGGAACGGGAAAGGTATTGAACCTATTGAAATCTAAACCTCAGGAGCTATCCAATTTGTGTGCCAACTAGAGCCTGGGGTCTTGACCACTAGCGGGGAGTCCATATTTGCAAATGGTATTTGATGGTTGTGTGCATATGATATGGATATGAATGAATGCGATGCTCCAGAATCAAATAAGACTGAAGCTGGATAATCATTGATTCGAATCATACCCATGAGAACTCTGGGGTCCTCCTCAACGCCTTCAGCCGAGACGTGGTTCAGGCGGCCACGGCTGACGGTCATGGCCTTGGCGGCTGGGGTAGAGGGAGCCGGTGCAGGGGCTGCGGTAGCCGGTGCCTTCTGGGGACACTCCCTGGAGTAGTGTCCCGGCTGGCCACAAGCGAAGCAAGTGAGCCTCGGTGGTGGTGGAGGCAGCTGAGGGCGGAGGCCACTCCCAGCCGCACCCAAGGTCGAGGTCGCTGGGCGAGGCGGAGGTGGCCTGAACCCTGTAGGCCTTGGCGCGAAGGGTGCCTTAGGCACAGCGCTGAAGGGCACAAATACCCGGCGCTTCTTGCCCTCAGAAGAAGAGGAGCTCTGGTTGTCGGTGGGAGCTGGCCTCTTGGAAGCCTCCAGCTCCTTCCTACCCTACTCCATAGTGAGAGCCTGATTGTAGAGCTCCTGGTAGGACGTGAACTTGAAGGGTAGGAACTCGTATCGGAGACGAGGTGCGAGACCCTTGCGGAAGAGTTATTGCTTGTCCTCATCATTCGTCACGTCCCGAGGGGCGTAACAGGGAGAGGTGGTTGAATTCTCGCCCATAGGCTTGGACGTCCATGCGTCCCTGGGTCAAGTCCAGGAACTCCCTCCTCTTGAGGTCCATGATGGGCTTGGGGATGTACGCCGCACGGAAGGCGGCGCGGAAATCCGCCCAGGAGAAGACATGGCCAGCGTCAAACATCGACACATGGCTCTCCCACTAGGAGCCGGCGGCTCCATTCAGCAGGTAGGTGGCGAAATTGACTTGTTCCGCCACCGGAACGTGCAGAGCGGCAAACTTGCGCTCTAGAGCCCGAAGCCAATCATCCGCATCAAGCGGCTCCTTAGCTTCGGTGAAGGTAGGAGGTTGGGACCGCAAGAACTCGGTGAGAGTAGTGCAGTCGTTGTTCCTCCTTGCCCCTTGCTGCACCAACTGCTCGAGCAGATGCTCGTTGCGCAAGCGGTTTTGCTCTATGGCCATGAGAACCTCCGCCATTGAGGGTGGCGGCGGTGCCTCAGGGTTGCCTTGTTCCCCACGACGGGTAGGAGCCATTCTGAAAAATTGGAACAAGGATACAGTTAGTAAACACCTTCGAACAATTAAGATAGATCATTGGGGTGCTTCCAGATATAGATATTGAAAAAGGCAAACACTAAGACAGATTTAGGCAACCACGGTGACATCACGTCATCGTGGCGATAGCAAACGGATACAACGGACTCGAGACGACTCTAGACGGTAGAAACCCAACCCCGAGAACCTAAACATCGACACCAAGCATAAAACAAATAGAGATAAGAATCAGAGTAGAGCGAGTTGGATGAGGAGTAAAAAGAATCCTAAGAAGGTTTTCACAACTCATTTTTAGGTTATAATTAATTTTCACTAGACTCGACATCGACCAATAGAAAGGGTTTCCTACAGGCAGTCCTGCTCTGATACCAACTTGTAACGCCCCGACCCGAAACTATACAGTGAAGCGTTGTGCAACCGGTCATGCTACACAATCGAGGGTTACTGGGTTTACCAATCCCAGGCCAAAACCTTTGGCAGGTGTGCTCGGAATGGATCATCGGCACACAACACCCCGATCATGCCATAAGCTCAGACATCGCTATCATGCATAGTTAAGAGACCGAGACTTGTGGAACAACTGGCACATTGCAGACTCTACGACACAAAAGCATATAGCAACTCATATAAGAGAAGATACAAAAATCACACACAAAATGTCACAGACCCAACAATCATCATGTGGAAGTGAAGTAGGTTGTCTAATACAACAAGATGCAAATATATGGCCTAAGAGGCCTACAGATAAAAGATCCCAGCCAGCTTGTTCCACGGTCCCAAGCTGCCACCTGGGAACCCCGGACTACTAGTCGACGTCCACGAAGAACCCACCTAGCTGCTCGGTGTCGTCCTCCTCTGAAATACAAATATAAAGGCAGCAAAGAGAGACTGAGTACGATGTACTCACAAGTTTAGTAAGGTGATATAGGCCCGATGCTGACGGAGGCTCTAAAGCTGTATCATGTAGCTAATTTGCATAAAGCTAGATTTTCATTTAAAAGATATCAAAGACACAAGGCATCGTCTATTCAGAACATTTTTCATAAAGGGGATAAGAGAGTAACATTTCATCTTCGGTCCTCGTCGAACCAACTTGTAGCCAACACCCACTCATCTCCACCAAGGCACCCCCTCGAATCACCCTCGAGGAAATGAACCTTTATCACACGTTGATTATGCAACCTCTAGCTGCCATATCAAATAGGTTAAGGTTCTCTATGATCTTATCGTCTATTCCCAAGTCGTCCGTAACCGCGGACACGGCTTTTCGAAAAGATTTAACCCTGCAGGGGTGTACTAATTTACCCATTGGTACCGTCCGACTCACCTGATTGGCCCTCTTCCGGGGAAGGCCGGCGAGCAGGCGCGGTTAAACCTTCACCTCGCGTGAGACTATCCAAGAGTCATCAGTGGCCACAGGGCAAGTTTACCCAGCCTATTTCAGCCCCTGCCCCATCGCCACGTCCTAAACACAAAACCTCATCAACATCATTTTTTCACTCACACGCAAAAGGAACACCGAACTAGAGGACCCATGGATACGCCCGCACAAGTTATTCGGTTAGTAAGGCGCCCATACACCCACCAATGGCAGCACGCTCGTCTTGGTTCAAGAGGTAAAGAACTCGCTCCTAGGGGCAAGAGTGAGGCAAAACACCATCCCCGATGGCAACTCACCCAAGCCTTTTTAGCATTTAATTAAGCACCCCACATATCCACCATGTCCGAATCATTCCATCAACATCAACAATTATGGAATTTAAACAACGGACATTACTAGCATTTGACTAAGCATGGCTAAGCATAGCTAAGCATATGAATACAACAATTATATTCTTGTCTCGGCCAACACATCATCGCTAAGTTCATAGGTAGGGATACATGTGATTGGCTCAGGGAAAAACATGCATTCATAGGACACTCTATGTCTTGATCAAAAATGACATTTGAATCGCATGCAATATTGTGGTGGATAAAATAAGTTTATAAAACATAGTATGCTAGATGCCAAGAAGGTTAGGTTATCTCTTGCCTTGCTGCCGGGGCGTGTAGTACGGCTCGTCGTGATAGGTCGGGGTGACCTCAACTCCGGAATCTATCGGTACCCAAAATAAAATGCAATGAACAAATAAATCACACGAACATAAGGTGCAATGTGCAATCACATGATGACATGTCAAATTGATGCCAAGATACCATCATATAAATTTAATAGCAAAATTAAATGGGGAGCCAAATAATTAGTGCAATTATTTGGAAACAACCCCATATTTATCTTAGTGACCACATTCTTTATAAATTATTTAATTATTAGATAAGTGGCTCAAATATGCATGAACATGACATGGTTGGGTAGGATTTTCCGAGTACCGATGATTAAATAGCATTTTAAATAGTTATTTGAATTTATATCTTTTAACCAATCAAAGATTAACATCAAAGTGAAAGTTGTTGTCATGAGGTGATATTAGCATGATTAGATAGCATTTGAATCACCGAAGAAATTGGTATATCATTTGCAAGAATTGGATTAATAAAACTTAAGTTATGAATTTCATAGGTTTTCATAAGCTGGGTCGGAATTCATCCGGATTGGTCCGGAATATTCGGATGGTCCGGAATAATCCAGGCTAATTCCGAGTCAAATCCGAGGTGACCTCAAAAAGTTTTTGTTAGGGTTTCGAAATTGTCCGGAAAGGTCCGGAAAATTCCGGTTGGTCCGGAATGGATCCGGAAAATTCCGGGTGATTCCAAACGTCCAAAACTCAGAACAGAGCACGACGGCGGCGGCGGCTGTGCACGGGGAGAGCAAGGGAAAAGGGGGAGAGGGGGAGGGGAAACGCGTGAAGGGAAACTAGCTCACCCGGAAGCACGCGTGCGTGGTCGGTGCGGCGAGGGGATGGCCGGCGGCGACGGAAACGGGCCGGCGGAGCTCGGCCGGGTGCGAACGAGTGTCGAGGACGGAAAGTCAGAACCGAGCTACCCCAGCTCGATTCCTTGCTCCAGGAGGGGGAAGAGGACGAGGCGAAGCTCCCTATCCGCTTCGATCTACACGGGAGGCACCGGAATGACGGCGGCGAGCTCGGCAATACCGGCTGGACGGAGGAGCTCGGGTGAGAGAGAGGGAGAGAGCCAGGCGAGGAAGCAGGTAAGTGGGGGAACGAGGAGGAGCAGGTGGGGTCCTCGTGCCCTTGTCCACGGGCGGCACGGCCACGAGGGGGTGGGGCGTCGGCATGGGCGCGGGAGCAGGTGGCGGCATGGCGCCAGTGTCCATGGTCGCCACTGTGCACCATTCGGAATTTTCCGGAAAGGTCCGGAAAATTCCGGTCGACCCGGAATGGATCCGGAAAAATCCGGGTCATTCCGGATGACCAGATTTTTGGCAGAAAAGGCTAATTTTTATTTGGGCCTCTACATTGGTCCAAAAATTACAGAAATTTTTGGGGATGCTCTCAACAAGATAGGGAACCTCCCCATATTTTTCTTTGGATTTTGAACAAGTTATCAAGGTTCCAAAATAGTGTTTGAAAGGAACCACATTTGTAGTTTTAGCAATTTGGAACAATTGGAACAAACCATTTGGTTCTTAGGCAAAAGAGTGAACTTAGGTACTTGTTGGACCATATGGGCACCTGTCATGTCAAGGGTTGTACCACTTGGTGCAGTTCATGGTTTAGAGGTTGGGGCAGGTTTGGCTTCCCTTTTAGAAGTGTTCCCAAGCGTTGGTTGTCAACTTAACAATTTAACATATGCCATGATGCACACAATGAGGAACAAAAAGTGGAAAAATTATTCGTATTTTTCAGTACAAAGCTGGGGCTGTTACACTATACCAGCAAGGCAAGAGCTAACCTAACCTTCTTGGCATATCTCATCCTATTATTACAAGTATTTTATCCACCATAATATTGCATTCGATTCTAGTGACAACTTTTGGTCAGTGTATAGAATATCCTATCACTTGCATGCTCCCTGAACCATTAACTGTTTTCCCTCCTATTAACCATAGGTTGATGTGTTGGCCTGAGATAATTCATATCTGTGTATGTCATGCTTAGATATGCTTAGCCATGCTTAGTCGAATGCTTAAGTTGTCCGTTGATTATTTCCATACTTGTGAAGTGGATGGAATGCTCGAACATTGGTGGAAACTTGTGTTAATAATTAAATTGCTAAAAGGCTTGGATGAGTTGCCAACAAGGTCGTTGGTGTTTTGTCTCATTCTGGCCGCCTAGGTGTGAGTTCTTATCGCTTGAACCAAGAACCGAGCGTGCTTCCAAAGGTGGGAGTATGGCTCCTTACTAACCGAATAATTAGTGCGGGCGTATCCAAGGGTCCTCTAGTTTGCGCTTTCCATTTGCGAGTGTGTGGCCGGTGATGATGATGATGATGATGATGAAGATGTGATGAGGATGGTGTTGATAGGAGTGGCGATGGGGCAGGGTGTTGAAATAGGCGCTGAACTTGTCCTGTCGTCACGATGACCCTTGGATAGTCCCATGCTCTGTAAAGGTTTAACCGCGCCGCCCTGCCGGCTTCCCCGGAAGAGAGCTAAATGTACAGGCAAGGGGTAGGACGGTACCAATGGTAAAAACAGTACACCCCTGTAGGGTATAATCTTTTCGAAAAGCCGTGTCCACGGTTATGGACAAATCGTGGTGAGATAGGTAAGATCATAGAAAACCTGAACCTTTAATTAAATGGCAGCTAGAGGTTGCATAATCAACGTGTGTTAAAAGGTTCATTTCCTCGAGGGAGATTCGAGGGAGTGCCTTGGTGGAGATAAGTGGTGTTTCTGAATACTGTAGGTTCCATGTGAACGAAGAAGAAAAGTTTACTATCTTATCCCCTTATGAAAAACTTCTGAGTAGATGATGCCATGAGTCCTAGTCTTCGGGAGGAAAACTAGCTTTATGCAAAACAACTACTTTACAGCTTTGAAGCCAAATAGCATCGGGCCTATATCGCCCTACTAATTCTTGCGAGTACGTCGTACTCAGCCTTGCTTCGTTGATTATTACTTGTTTCAGAGGAGGATGTCACTGAACTGGAAGGTGGGTTCTACGTTGACTTCGACGAGTAGTCTGGGTTCCCAGGTGGCAGCTGGACGTCACAGAACAGGCTGGCCGGGATATGTTATTGTAGGCCTCTTAGGCCATAATTTGGATCTTGTTGTTTAGACAACTTTAATTTGCTTCCGCTTGTTGTAATGATGGGTCAGTGACCTCTGATGTGTTATTTGCTATCTTTCTCAATTATATGAGTTGAACTATGATATCTTTGTGTCGTAGAGTCTGTGATGTGCCAGTTGTTCCGCAGTCTTGATCTCTTAACTATGCGTGATAGCGATGTCTGAGCTTATGGCATGATCGAGGTGTTGTGTGCCGATGATCCATTCCGAGCACACCTGCCAAAGATTTTGGCATGGGATTGGTATACCTAGTAACCTCGATTGTGTAGCATGACCGGTTGCACAACGCTTCACTGTATAGTTCTGGGGTCGGGGCGCTACAAATTGGTATCAGAGCAGGACTGCCTGTAGGAAACCCGTTCTATTGGTCAATGTTGAGTCTAGGGTCGGTAAAACTTATTTATGAAAAAAATGAGTTGTCAAAACCATCTTAGGTTTCTTTTACTCCTTATCCAACTCGCTCTAACTCTGAGTTATCTTACCTCTATTTGATTTAACGGTTCTTCCGCTCGTCTGGCGATTCAAGAATTTAGGTTCACGGGGTTGGTTCCTACCTTTAGTTTACTGGTTAGGTTGCTTCCGTCTTCAGAATCCGAAGTAAACTCCGGTTGTTCGCACACAATGAAGAAGAAGGTGCAAATCTCCGAAGCCTTGAAAACTGTTTTGCACCTAATCGGGTGTTCCTCTCTTTGGGTTATGGCCCATGGTCTTGAACCGAAGGTCCCGGATTGTACTGGAATTCTGGTGTATTGTTTCATGAGGGTTGTCACCCATTCGAGCATTATGCTAATCGCGAGTCCCAGTACATGAAGCTGATCTTTAACCAAGATTTTTCCCGTTGAATCCTGATGTTATTGTCAAACCCTACATCAGGTTCGCCATGTTTGAAGTTAATCTTCAATTTGGTGGTTGTAGTCGTAATGAATTGCGGGCAACAAAGCTCTTCTCTGTCACGAGCTATAGCTGGATATTCCGTCATGAAACCATCTACATCAAGATAAGAGTGCTCATCGCGAGTTTCCCAGCTATCTTGTGCCTCCTCCGGTGGCACTTGTTAGTGAAACCATTCGGCACTAGTTGTTGGAAGAGTGCTAACAAGGGCTTCTACAATCTCTTGGGATTGTTGTTAGCCCGTATTCTTACTCTTAATCTGTTGTCCGACCTTTATCTGTCAGTTGACAGTCAAGTGATACGTGCATTGGTCTGTTCCGAAGCATGTACCCTTGTGGTCCATCAATACATTCCAACATTGGGATGTTAGGAGAAGCAAACTCCGGTACCTTGTCCATTTCTCGGACCAGGTCAAAGTATTGTAATCCGCAGAATAAGAGGCTTGTCTAGCTTTTGTTTTTCCACCTTGGAGTGTCACACTCTTTTATATCAAGAGGTCGTGCCTAGTCTCATGATGTACTGATGAGTGATTGCTCTTACCCTTCCTTATCCATCACCTCCGAGCTACTCAGGCTCGAGATTGTTGAGGATGCATATTGATGTGGAAATCAGACATTCTTAGCAAATGATATGCTTTGACGTCCAAGGACTTTGATGGCACTCTTAGCATGATTGGTAATCAGATCATCAAGCCGAGTTGTCTATGCTGCCAAGGTCCTTTGTTCTGGTGCCCACTTCGGTCAATAAGTTAGATTCGTGTCGAACTCCAAGACCACATCTGTTTCGCTTGGAAAGTAAATCTTCCTCTCGCAATCTACTCGTGTTTTGGATCTTGACGCTGTAATCAAATCTTGAGAACCTTACCTTTTGTTATCTGTTGTAACTCCTTACTCGGACATGTCAAGTCTGAAATATCCGCACTCTTAACCAAATCTAATCTCAAGGAAATGATGGTGGGTGTTCTTAAGAGTATGACATAGGCCTTGTGTAAATCCGGCAAGTTTGAGGTGGTGGTTTCCCTACTTAACTGGAAGGTCTATTGTGATATCCTCTTGCCTTTCGTAAAATCAAACCACTCTCCATGAGGATTTTGTGCTACTTATTCTAGAAGTTGCCCTTATGGTCTCCTTGCAACCTTAAAGGTCCGACCTCCACTCGATGACCTATTGAAGGCTTTTCCGAAGCCTGATGGTGGTATCTAGAACATCGAGGAGAACATTAACGTGGTGTTGCTAAAAATGTCTCTCGGTCATTTCTCCTATCCTCTGCTCGACCTTTGTTTGGTCAAGTTGTTCCTAGTTTTCCTCAATGGCTTATGGTCTTGTGCAAAGTTCATATTTCCAACCCTTGGAGAAAACTTGTCTATCACCTTGAACTATCTTCTGTTTCTCTTGTCGGCACGTCATGCTTGTTACCTTTTCTCTGCAACAAGGAAGATCAACGTGGGATCGAGAAGATCGTTGAAGTTAAGGGTTGCCATGTCTCCCTCATCCCTCTTCCTACACTAGGAATCTCGGGGCGAGATTCTTGTAAGGGGGTAGATTTGTAACAGCCCAGATTTGGTACCCTAAAATTTGAGCCAAATTTTCACTTTGCATCTCATATTGCATCATGGCATTATATTAAAATTACCCACATGAAATAATACTTTGGCTTTAACATGAAATCAAGGTTGGTGAATAATATTGGACAAACAAAATTCAAAGTGAGCTTACATATTTGTCCATGAAGTTCCTAGAAAATCAAATATGTTTGTTGCAAGAATTAAAGCACTTGCCTTTCAATTAATTTAATTAAAGCCCCAAAATGCAAGAGAGTTTCAAAATATTTAACACATGAAATGTTTTTCAAATGGGTTGCAAATTTTATCACAGGTTCCAAATGTAATATGTTGGCTCTGTGAATTTTTCCAGAATTTTTAAAATTGTTTAAAGGCTTCAAATAATACCTAAACCCTACTGGAATTTCTGGAAAAATAGAAAAGGTTAAATCCCTGACAGGTGGGCCCTACGTGTCATCTCTACTTCTGTGCAACAGGGAAAGCCCTGGTGCCATGGCCGCCTTGCCACTGTGGCCTCCCCGCGCCCCTCCTTGCTGCCTGGCCCCCATGGAGGATAAAGAAGCACCCCGTGACCCCCTGCTCTCTCTCCCCCCCTTTTCCCCCCGTGCAGCAAACCCTAGCCGCCGCCACCATGGCCGTGACCTAGCCGTGGATGCCGCCGCACGCCGCTGCGACACAGGGCCCCCGGAGTAGATCGAAGCGCGCCGAAGCTCGGCCTCCTCCCTTCTTCCTCCTCGCCAAACAATCGAGCCGGGACGCTCGGGATCGACGCGTTCTTCCTCGTCTTCCCCGCCTCCGACCGACGACCGCCGCCGCGATTGCCCCGTTGCAGACCCTCCCCTTCACCGACGATCACCTAGACGCACTCAGGGTGAGCACACGGTCCTCCTGGACCTATTCTTCTCGCCCCTCTCCCTCTGGTTCGCCGTATCCCCTTAGGCCGAAACAGCACCGCCGCCGTAGCTCGTCGCCGGAGCTCCTCCGGTGACCATTATGTCCCTAGCGCCGCCACTAGACTCCCCACGCCGTGCAGAGCCAAATGCGCCCCTTCCCGGGCTCGCTAGCACACGCACGCGACGGATCGATCCGCGGCATGCCGCCGGTCACCGTGCCCACGTCGCGCCGGTCCTGGCCTCCCGCGGGTCAAACCAGTCCGTGGGCCTCTGGCCGACGTGGCTTGCCACCGTGGCCACTGCCCCACCAGTCAGTGGCTGCGGCTAGCCCAGCCCACGGTGAAAAACGGTTCGGCCTATTTCCTGGAAATTAAATAAAAGGCAGAAAATGAATTCCAACTTTGAAATTGCATAACTTTTGAACCACAAATCAAAAAAATGCAAGTAATATACCAAAATGCTCAGGAAGAAAATATCTATCTGTTAGTGCCCTTGGTAGAATTAAATGGCCAAAATAATTTGCCTTTATTTAATAAAAACAGAGATGGCAGATTTAATTCTAATTTTGGAAATTGCATAACTTGAGTTCTACTCATCCAAAAATTATGAAAAAGCTCTCAAAATGTTCAGTGAACAATGATCTACCAGTTTATGTCATTTGAGAGAATTTTAGATTTAATATTGGTGCTGTTTAATAAAAAAAATAAAATGGCAGAATTAAATCAATTATTAAAAATATCATAACTTGATAATATAATCCAAAAATTGCAAATGATATACCAATTTGATCATCAACTCAAGGGCTGTTCATATATGTTAAAATCCCAGTATAGGATAACGTTTTTTGATGTCATTTTGGAATTGTTTAAAATAATTTAAATTGCATAACTGTTTAAATTCCATTTATTCATCGTTAATCAGAAAATTGCAAATAAAATATCAAAATGATCAGGAGAACAATACCTAACTAATAATGTCATTTTCATGCATGTAGACTCATATTTCAGTACTGGACATTTTGGTTAACAACTTAATTCACTAAGTTAAACATGGAGTTTTAACCCATTAGTTGCAATAATTATTTTAGGGGTTCCATTTAACTTGTGGGAGATGCCCAATATCATTTCAGTGCATAATATGACCATCTCATCATGAATGTGCATTGCACCTTGTATTCGTGTTATTTATTTTTTCCTGTTATTGTTTGTGTTTCGGTAGACTCAGGAGTCGAGGTTCCACCACAATACCT
This sequence comes from Puccinellia tenuiflora, assembly GCA_012064385.1. Taxonomy (NCBI): domain Eukaryota; kingdom Viridiplantae; phylum Streptophyta; class Magnoliopsida; order Poales; family Poaceae; genus Puccinellia; species Puccinellia tenuiflora. Next base: position 5,518 of record QRDG01001465.1, on the reverse strand, counting down.
TGACCACCAGTGCGACCAGCTATATGTAACACCCCGACCCCGAAACTATACAGTGAAGCGTTGTGCAACCGGTCATGCTACACGATCGAGGGTTACTGGGTTTACCAATCCCAGGCCAAAACCTTTGGCAGGTGTGCTCGGAATGGATCATCGGCACACACAACCCCGATCATGCCATAAGCTCAGACATCGCTATCACGCATAGTTAAGAGATCGAGACTTGTGAACAACTGGCACATTGCAGACTCTGCGACACAAAAGCATAGCAACTCATATAAGAGAAGATACAAAAATCACACACAAAAGGTCACAGACCCAACAATTCATCATGCGGAAGCGAAGTAGGTTGTCTAATACAACAAGATGCAAATATATGGCCTAAGAGGCCTACAGATAAAAGATCCCAGCCAGCTTGTTCCACGGTCCCAAGCTGCCACCTGGGAACCCCGGACTACTAGTCGACGTCCACGAAGAACCCACCTAGCAGCTCGGTGTCGTCCTCCTCTGAAATACAAATATAATGGCAGCAAAGAGAGACTGAGTACGATGTACTCGCAAGTTTAGTAGGGCGATATAGGCCCGATGCTGACGGAGGCTCTAAAGCTGTATAATGTAGCTAATTTGCATAAAGCTAGATTTTCATTTAAAAGATATCAAAGACACAAGGCATCGTCTATCCAGAACATTTTTCATAAAGGGGATAAGAGAGTAACATTTCATCTTCGGTCTCGTCGAACCAACTTGTAGCCAACACCCACTCATTTCCACCAAGGCACCCCCTCGAATCACACTCGTGGAACGGAAAAGACTTGCTATGCAGGGTGGTAGCTACACACCATCCCATTGGCTGCCATGTATCCCCACGGTCAAACCAGCTTGTCTGCACCCCGTCTGCTAATTCAAAACGCCCTCCTACCAGGCTTTAGGTCTATGAGAATTTAAAAATCAACCCGCATCGCGACCCTTCCCGTGACCTCAATAGTGTGCATGACCTTTGCTTGCGTACACTACTACACTGTATACTCCACTTAGCAATCCAGGTTGTGTAGTCACGTGAATTAAACAAACAAACAAACAAACAAACGTTTCATGGACATACTTTGCAAAGCGCTGTAGTTTTCTATTAGTGGGCCCCGCACATCTGTAGCACTGGGATTTTAATCTGTAATGCCAAAACTAGTAACTTTGGGAAAAGAAAGAAATTGCAAACTGTACGTATCAGACTAACTAGGATACATAACCTTTTAAACTAATACTCCGTAACTAGTAATAAAGCTAGCTGGCTAGCAGCAACAATTTATTTAGAAAGCTCGACAAAGCAGTAAAATCAGCACACCGTGCCATCTAATACTAGCTTGGGCTATTTTTTTATTGATCTCTCACTGTGTGAAAACTAACTAGCCAAGCTAGCCAGCTGCGTTTAATCCATCTAATACTAGCATCGCTCTGCTTGTCTCCTTGCTACATGAATTCTTTCCATGGCGCGACCACACTACCAGCCAAACACAGTACCATGCTCACGGACCAAACAGAACAAGTCATGACACTAATTAATTAAAGATACCATATAAAGCACAGAGATTGCATGCCAGTTCACCTCACACGGTCAACAGCCAGGCACCTCGAGGATACAATCTCAACACACATCCGACGACACGGACGGCATGCGTAGCTACCACCGTGCATAGAGAATTGTCTCTCCTCGTGGAAATGAACCTTTATCACACGTTGATTATGCAACCTCTAGCTGCCATATCAATTAGGTTAAGGCTCTCTATGATCTTATCGTCTATTCCCAAGTCGTCCATAACCGCGGGCACGGCTTTTCGAAAAGATTTAACCCTACAGGGGTGTACTAATTTACTCATTGGTACCGTCCGACTCACCTGATTGGCCCTCTTCCGGGGAAGGCCGGCGAGCAGGCGCGGTTAAACCTTTACCTCGCATGAGACTATCCAAGAGTCATCAGTGGCCACAGGGCAAGTTTACCCAGCCTATTTCAGCCCCTGCCCCATCGCCACGTCCTAAACACAAAACCTCATCAACATCATCTTTTCCACTCACACGCAAAAGGAACACCGAACTAGAGGACCCTTGGATACGCCCGCACAAGTTATTCGGTTAGTAAGGCGCCCATACACCCACCAATGGCAGCACGCTCGTCTTGGTTCAAGAGGTAAATAACTCGCTCCTAGGGGCAAGAGTGAGGCAAAACACCATCCCCGATGGCAACTCACCCAAGCCTTTTTAGCATTTAATTAAGCACCCCACATATCCACCATGTCCGAATCATTCCATCAACATCAACAATTATGGAATTTAAACAACGGACATTACTAGCATTTGACTAAGCATGGCTAAGCGTAGCTAAGCATATGAATACAACAATTATATTCTTGTCTCCGGCCAACACATCATCGCTAAGGTTCATAGGTAGGGATACATGTGATTGGCTCGAGGAAAAACTTGCATTCATAGGACACTGTATATCTTGATCAAAAATGACATTTGAATCGCATGCAATATTGTGGTGGATAAAATAAGTTTATAAAACATAGGATGCTAGATGCCAAGAAGGTTACGTTATCTCTTGCCTTGCTGCCGGGGCGTGTAGTACGGCTCGTCGTGATAGGTCGGGGTGACCTCAACTCCGGAATCTATCGGTACCCAAAATAAAATGCAACGAACAAATAAATCACACGAACACAAGGTGCAATGCGCAATCACATGATGACATGTCAAATTGATGCCAAGATACCATCATATAAATTTAATAGCAAAATTAAATGGGGAGCCAAATAATTAGTGCAATTATTTGGAAACAACCCCATATTTATCTTAGTGACCACATTCTTTATAAATTATTTAATTATTAGATAAGTGGCTCAAATATGCATGAACATGACATGGTTGGGTAGGATTTGTTCTTCCGATCAATTTGGTACCTCATTTGTGATTTTCCGAGTACCGATGATTAAATAGCATTTTAAATAGTTATTTGAATTTATATCTTTTAACCAATCAAAGATTAACATCAAAGTGCAAGTTGTTGTCATGAGGTGATATTAGCATGATTAGATAGCATTTGAGTCACTGAACAAATTGGTATATCATTTGCAAGAATTGGATTAATAAAACTTAAGTTATGAATTTCATAGGTTTTCATAAGCTGGGTCGGAATTCATCCGGATTGGTCCGGAATATTCCGGATGGTCTGGAATAATCCGGGATAATTCCGAGTCAAATCCGAGGTGACCTTAAAAAGTTTCTGTTAGGGTTTCGAAATTTGTCCGGAAAGGTCCGGAATGGATCCGGAAATTTCCGGGTGGTTCCGAACGTCCAGAAATCAGAACAGAGCACGACGGCGATGGCGGCTGTGCACGGGGAGAGCAAGGGAAAAGGGGGAGAGGGGGAGGGGAAACGCGCGAAGGGAAACTAGCTCACCCGGTGGCATGCGTGCGTGGTCGATGCGGCGAGGGGATGGCCGACGGCGACGGAAACGGGCCGGCGGAGCTCGGCCGGGTGCGGACGGTGTCGAGGACGGAAACGTCGGAACCGAGCTACCTCGGCTCAATTCCTTGCTCCAGGAGGGGGAAGAGGACGAGGCGAAGCTCCCTGTCTGCTTCGATCTACACGGGAGGCACCGGAATGACGGCGGCGAGCTCGGCAATACCGGCTGGACGGAGGAGCTCGGGTGAGAGAGAGGGAGAGAGCCAGGCGAGGAAGCAGGTAAGTGGGGGAACGGGGAGGAGCAGGTGGGGGTCCTCATGCCCTTGTCCACCGGGCGGTACGGCCACGAGGGGTGGGGCATCAGCATGGGCGCGGAGGAGGCGGCGGCATGGCGCCAGTGTCCATGGTCGCCACTGCGCACCATTCGGAATTTTCCGGAAAGGCCCAGAAAATTCCGGTCGACCCGGAATGGATCCGGAAAAATCCGGTCATTCCGGATGACCAGTTTTTGGCAGAAAGGCTAGTTTTTATTTGGGCCTCCACATTGGTTCAAAAATTACAGAAATTTTTGGGGATGCTCTCAAAAAGATAGGGAACCTCCCATATTTTTCTTTTGGATTTTGAACAAGTTATCAAGGTTCCAAAAATAGTGTTTGAAAAGGAACCACATTTGTAGTTTTAGCAATTTGGAAACAATTGGAAACAAACCATTTGGTTCTTAGGCAAAAGTGAACTTAGGTACTTGGGACCATATGGGCACCTGTCATGTCAAGGGTTGTACCACTTGGTGCAGTTCATGGTTTTGAGGTTGGGGCAGGTTTGGCTTCCCTTTTTAGATGTGTTCCCAAGTGTTGGTTGTCAACTTAACAATTTAACATATGCCATGATGCACACAATGAGGAACAAAAGTGGAAAAATATTCGTATTTTCAGTACAAAGCTGGGGCTGTTACAATTCTACCCCCCTTACAGGAATCTCGTCCCGAGATTCTAGGCTTGAGTGAAGGTGGGATATTCCTGTCGAAACTAGTTTCTCGCTCCCAAGTCGCTTCTTCTTCGGAATGGTTAGACCGTTGGATTTTGAGGAACTTGATGGTCTTGTTGCGGGTTTTCCTCTCCGCTTCATCCAAGATGCGGATAGGATGATCGCGATAGGTCAGATCCTCCTGGATGTCCAACATCTCGTGATCAACCCCACGGATTGGATCTTTGAAGCAACGCCGGAGTTGGGAGACATGGAACACATCATGTACATCCGGGAAGTTGGAGGGTAGCTCTAGTTGATAGGAGAGATCTCCTCGCTTGGCTAGGACGGTGAAAGGGCCAACATAGCGGGGTGCTAATTTGCCCTTGATCCCGAAGCGACGAACGCCACGGAGAGGAGAGACCCGAAGATAGGCCTTGTCACCAATTTCATAGTGGACCTCTTGATGATTCTTGTCATAGTAGCTTTTCTGCCGGGATTGAGCAGTTTTGAGATTTCCCGGATGATACGGACTTTCTCCTCGGCTTCATTGATCACATCAGGACCGAAGAGTGACCCTCCCCGGTTTCAGACCAATTTAGAGGAGTCCTACATTTCCTCCCATAAAGAACTTCAAATGGGGCCATTTGCAAACTGGCTTGATAGCTGTTGTTGTAGGAGAACTCGGCGAGGGGGAGATACTTTTCCCAACCCATGCCGAAGGAGATGACACATGCCCGGAGCATATCCTCAAGAACTTGATTCACCCTCTCAGTTTGACCATCGGTTTGAGGGTGATAGGCTGTGCTGAAGTTGAGACGGGTTCCGAGAGCCGTTTGGAAGCTTTGCCAAAATTTAGAGACAAACAGACTACCATGGTCTGAGATGATCCGCAAAGGAACCCCGTGCAAAGGAACAATCCTGGCCATATACAAGTCAGCAAGTTGGCTTGCTCGAATATCATCACGGACCGGAAGGAAGTGGGCGACCTTTGACAAATGGTCGATGATGACCCAAATGGCGTTGTTGCCCTTTTGTGACTTTGGAAAACCCGTGATGAAATCCATACCAACTTCATCCCATTTCCACTCGGGAATGGCTATGG